>CAXIUT010000015.1:0-19464 GCA_964035545.1 Bugula neritina
CCCAACCCCAACCCCAACCCCAACCCCAACCCCAACCCCAACCCCAACCCCAACCCCAACCCCAACCCCAACCCCAACCCCAACCCCAACCCCATGTTAAAATATATTATAGATAAGCTATTTTAACTTGATTTATTTTATGATATGTTAATTATAGATATCATAATAATAGTTTTTTCAGATATTTTATCGAAAATAATCAAAAAATCAGTTGTTGATCATACTAAAAAGAAAGATATTTTTGAAGATTGAAAGTTTTATAAAAAAGTAGATATTTATGTATATTGATGATGAGGTGATCAGAATTATCAGCCATTGATTAACTTCTTAAGAATCTCGAACAATTAAGGCTTAGAAATCTTAGAATCTCCATTTTTATCGATAGCTTTGATGAACTGTTTGACTTCATCTTCTTTGACTTGTCTATTACGACCCAAACTTTTAAATGCATCATTGATAAGATTGTAAATTTAATCACCTTCAAGGGTACCAGATTTGTCGACATCGTACTTACCAAAAATGGCATCAATAGCCTGTCTCAATTGATCGTCGGTTGGTTTTCCACTCATAGTAAGTTGATAGGATATAAAAAATATATAACGCAGATTAAACTTTCTTAATAAACATCTATCGATAAAAATAACTTGATGAAAAATATTAAAAAAAGGAGTTACAATAAAAAAGACTAATTATAAATAATGTTCTTGAAGATAAAAATATGGAACAGAGGGGAGTTGAACCCCTGGCCTCTTATATGCGAAACAAGCGCTCTACCAACTGAGCTACAGTCCCATCCTATCTCTAATTCCAATAAATCCTATTTTAATTGAACTCTTTAATATTATAACTTATTTTAATATATATTATGATAATTAATTGACAATTAATTTTTCAATTAGTCGATTATTGAACATATATATTATTACTAATTATTATTTATTAAAATTAATTAATATTATCCCATTGATGAATGATGTTAATCATTATCTTTCTTTTTAAGATATACAAATTCAGTATAAATTTTATTAACAATGAATAATTTAATATTATTTTTTCATTATTTTTACAATTTGATCATGCTTTGTGGTCCTGGCTATTAATTCTTGGTTATATTGACTCTTTTCTCGATTCTGCAGAAATGAGAGATTTTTACATCCGAAGATCATCTTCCAAATTGGATGGGGAATCATGAGCAGGTATAGGTTGCTCTTTATTTGAACCTTAGGGATAAAGACAATAATGTTGAATCATGAATAAGAAATCATAGATAACCACCATTATTCCGAGAATTAATTTAACTGGGTTAATTTTGACTTATTATCCAAATATAGCTTAAAGACCCATTTGTAGAAAAGAGAAAAGACCTCCTGTAAAATCAAGAATAATGTTAGCTATTGACCAACCTTTAGTTGATTTACGTTTGTAGTTCCAATAGAATTGAGGTAGATACTTCAAAAAAGAAATCGATAGTTTGAAGTAACCCATTAATGATATAACTCCAGCATCTGGACTAACACTAATAACCTTAAGACCCTGAATCAGATATACATACATCTGTGAGAAGAGCCCAAACAGCCAGAAAAGACCACATTACTATTAGATAGATGATTGTTGGTGTATGAATTTTGTTATCTTTCTTTGGGAAATATAGAACTTGACATAAAGTCAGGAGAGTTGCAAAAATAGCATGGTAAGAAAAAAGTAGATCATTAAAATCTACTTTACCTGTCTGATCTTAGTTGACGTAATAACCATAAGTATTATAGATAGAGTAGAAAGAAAATCCAGTTAAATTCATGGCTACGAAATCGAAATTCATGCCTTCAACACTATTTCATATGAAGAGTACCTTTTCTGTTTGAAGTTTTCATAGATTTGCCCATAGAAAGAAAATGACCACGCGAAGAAATAGATCCAACCGATTATTTGAATCACCAAATCCTGCCAATCTTACATCTTTAATTATAATAAATCTACATCAGCTTTATCTCATCTCATAAACAAAAAATATATAAAAAAATCATCAAAAATCACTTATTTTTATTCTTGATTGGCTTCCTAAATCTTTATACGTTATTTTTATCATTTTACTGTACTTGTTTACCCCATTCCCTAAGATTTCCTTGTACATATCTTCCAAAAGATATAGAATGATCAGGAGCTATTTTTGTCAAACTTCGTCCATTTTTTTGTGACAAATTTCTTCTATTCTGATAGAAAAGTTTGTTTTTCTAAAGAGATAAACTACGAATATAGTCAGAATTGCATTTAACAGAAGAAGATAATTCTTTTTCAACTATGTTTTCTTTATTCTATGCCCCTTGAACATTGATTTTACTATCTGCTAGTCTTCTCCAGATCTGATTATCCAAATGAAAAGGCGAAAGGTGTTTTTTTAATTGATTTAAAATAGAAAAAACTATTGTTTCAACTTCTTTAGGTTTCCATTCATTAATTTATTTTTCTTTTAATTTTTATAAGTCAATAGCTAATGACTATTATTAATTTTGAGGATTAAAAATTTGTAAATAGTATTAAACTAAAAGTTCAATAATTTTTTGAGTTGGTTTTGTTGAGGCCACAAAAGCTTTAGTTAATTATTAATTTTATGTAGACTTAAGAATAATTTATTTTTAAAGAATTTGAATTTTATGATGAGCAAGTTCTATAGTCTTAGATAACTATTGAATTTGCTACCTATTATGCTACATTTCATCATTTATAGAATCTAATATTTATTTTTATCTCTATCTTTACTGATTCTCCTTTTCTAGAGCTTCATTTTTCTATTGATAATTTTTTAATATTTTCTTAGAGAGTATTGCTCTTTTTGATATCTATTTTTCTATTTATTCTTTTAACTAAAGCTGATTTTATAGCTATTTTATCCTTTTCTCCATTTATACACTCTTAAATACCATTTTGTTAGTACTTGAAGATTGATAATCCAACTACTATATCAACTTATGATTCTGAAGTAAAGTTAATCTCGTATTATTGTCCAACTGATCACGTCGAATTGAAAGAAGATTTCCTTTCATATCCTTAAATTTATCCTTCATTTCTATATTAACTATCGTGTACATTTTTTCAAATTGTCTAATGCCTGAATCTTCTCACGATCTCTATCAGCCAATCTCTGCTTAAATTATACTCTTTAAATTTATAGAGTCTACAACAAATGAGATCTCTCAACCAACATAGCTTGCCTTTCATTTATAGAAACAGCATAATCTGTTGCTTGCACTTCATATCTTCCGAGTTCGGTTGCATAGTGACGCTTGGCATCTTCCATTTCTTTTTCCTTTTCTTTTCGACACTATTCTAAATAACAAAATCATATACAATGCTATCTTTTTTCGAATTATAGCTTGGCTTTAAAGGTAGCAACCTGTATTTATAATTAATTTTTGCTAGAAGTTAGTTCAGTTACTCTATTTTTGAGGTTGTCATTGGTCAGTGTCTACATCACTTAATGCTTACTAACTTTTAAAATTATTCCTTAATGTAAGTTTTCAGTCTTTTACATTATACTTCTTTTTCATATAACTAATGACCCCTAAGTATCAACTAATATACAATCTATTCTTATGTGATTAAACATTTTTAAGTCTGTTATCCTTATCTAGCACTTCGCTCATCAACTATTAACATTTTCTTTCAAGTCTTTATCTATCAATAAGTACTCAATGTGAGCTTATGATTTTTTGTCTTTGTTTTTTTGCTTTTGAGCGGACATCTAAATAGAATATTAATTTATATAATTTCTAAAAAGATAATAAGAATTATTAAAATCATTATGTAATAAAATTATAAGCCTCTCCAATTAACGACTAGTTCTATGTCTCCTGAATAATATTTAAAAGATTCGCAATAACTATTTTACTTCGAACTACCTAATCTTGCAATAATTTATTCGTATTCTCTATTCTATACTTCTCAGTTAGAACATTTTTCTCACACTTACGACTAAGATCTATTTATTTTTTTGCTTTTTATAATTGGATTTTGAATTCTAACTATGTAAAACTATTGCTTGATCTTTGTTTTGATTCCAACTATTCTATTATTTGTTGCAAATAACTTATCTATTTCTTTAGTTATTTGTTGCTTTCAGTATTTTTCGGCAAATCAGAGTCTATTTTTTATTGCTATATTACTTTTTTGAGAAATTCGTCTTTATTTTAAAGTTATTTTTCTAGATTTTATATTTTTGTAGTAAGTTAACTTATCAGTATACTATTTTTATTACCTTCTGATTATTATTATAACTATCTTTTTATCCTTTTTTATGATTTTTTTATTGTTTTTTAAAGTTTATTGATTTGATTAAGCTGTATTTCAATGGTTTCTTTAAGACTAGTTATCTAAAACTAGCTATTTTTCAAGAGAGATTACTGTTTTGATAATTTTTTTATATCTAAAGAGTCTTTTTATATTCTTCTTGATAACGATAGTATCTATTGTTCAAGTTCACTTATTCTTATATCTTTTTATTTTGATTTTCTTTATAATTATCGATAAAGATTTTTTAATTATTGATATTTTTCTTTACTTGATTTTTCTACTCTTTATGATTTTTATGATTTTTGTGATTTTTGTGATTTTTATGATTTTTCTTTTATTTCTTCTTCTTTTAGCTCTTATTACTCTTTTTTGCTTTGCCTTTTAAAACCTATTTAATGGTTTAATATTGTATTTTTTGAATTTATAATTTTTTCACTAGATTTTCTTTCATAAGTATATTATTAAGGTTTATCTGTTTTTCTGAGTTTATTATTTAATGAGATTTATTTTTATCTACTTTGAGTTCGACTTAATTTAAGAACTCCTTTTTGAATAGATTTTTCTTTAGGTTTCATGTTTTCTTTTTAATCAGTTATTTTAGTTGTTAAACTTTTATTTTGTGATCTTTTTCTCCTCGTTGAAAATTATTCATTTTTTTATTAATGAATACTATCTACTATCTCATCTTGAAATGTTATTTTTCTTTTATGGTTTAAATTGCTTTTCTATTTCTAAAGATTTTATATTTATTGAAAAACGACTTACATTTTAAACCAAAGAGTTAAACCTAAACTGCTTTAATTTAAAGTATGAGTTTTAGTTTTGTTGTTTATATACTCCTTAATATTGATTTTTCTAGCAACTCTTTTCTTCTAATTATCAATTTCCAAAGCCATCTAAAATTAGATCTATTTATCTTAGTAAGTTTTTTCTTCAGAGTTAAAAGGGATAGTAGTCTTGAGAGTTAATGGATGGTTGATAATGATCGGCTTTGGAGGATAAAATTTTGTTGGTTAAGATTTATCTGCTTTAAGCGAACATTGTCCATTTTGATCCATACTTTTACGATAAATAGCTATTTGAACTTTAACCGAGCTTTAATACTTTACTTCTAGCTATCCTGGTGAAAATATAACATGAATTGGTTTGAAGATTAAAGAATTACTCTTCATCTAAACTTTATATTCTATTTTTTTCTTTTTAATAACTGAAGATGATCAAAAACTAGTTATTTTACAAAAAAAATCCTTAAATATGATATTTTGTCTAAATAAATTTTTATTGAATTATCTCAACTGATATGATCATTGGCTCTGATTATAGTTAGGTGGCTGAGGAAATAACTTAATTGATTTACAAGTGAAGACCAAAAGAAGTATTTTTAGAAGATTAATCAATACAAAGCAAAAGATTCCGAAGTTATGTAATGGACGAATCGTCTGCCATACAGGATTGATAGGGTCATCACCGGTCCAGACAGGCATTTCAGTTATAGCGAAAAGGAAGTCAATCACGAAGAGCATTATGATTGATCCTGATATCTGAGTTAAAAATAAGATACAATTTTGAGGGCAAGAGCATCTTTACGATTCTGCCAGATAAAATAGCAGAAAAAGATAATGATGAAGTTGTAATCTGTGCGGATGAGACAACTGAAGAAACCAACAAACTGAGTAAGGAAGAAGTACCACAATGGCTAGCATTACCATGTCGATTCGATGGCTAGCGACCTTTATCTCCTTGTTCTACTCAAGATGAGATGATTGCATTTCGAATTATTATTCAAATATTAATATCAGCTTTGTTGTATTGTTAAATATGAAGGAACACTCTAATAAGTAGAAAGAAATATGAGCTATTAATCTATTGATAAGAAATGAGAATAATCAAAAATGGAATTAAAAAAATAAGATAAAAATTTCGGGGTTGGGGTTGGGGTTGGGGTTGGGGTTGGGGTTGGGGTTGGGGTTGGGGTTGGGGTTGGGGTTGGGGTTGGGTAATATTTATACTTTTCTGAAGGTTATAAGGCTTCAACAAATGACACTCTTTAATGCAGTCTCGTATCTTGTACTTATAACAAACAAATGTAAGGCGACATCTTCGATACTCTAGCCAAGCACAACCAAAGTCATCTAGCAGATCACTATAAGACCCTTCCAGCAGACAAAAAGTAGGCCTTCCTTAAGCAACTACAATCTATTGATTATCAGCAAAGTGCACAACTCTATCAACATGTTTATCAAGAAAGACAAGCTTTACAATAACAAGGCAATTTGGAATTCAAACCTGTAGAAAATATTGCTACTCATGAAGATCTAAAAGTTCATGCTAAATAATTCGAAGATCTTGGTTTTGAGGCTATTGCCAAAGGATAAGGTACGTGTGTTATTATTTAGTTGCTGTATGTATTATGAGTGGAGGACAAGGAACAAGACTTGGTTTCAATCACCCTAAAGGCATGTTTAACTTGGGCTTACACTGTGGACTAACTTTGTTTGGATTCTTTGCCAATAGATTAGCTAGACTTAATGAGCTAGCATGCAAAAAAAGTGGCAAAGAAGGAACTTTAATCAAATGGTACTTAATGACAAGTGAAATGAATCATGATGAAATCGTTAACTTCTTCAAAGAAAACAACTATTTCGGATATGACAAATAATCGATTATCTTCTTCCCTCAAGGTGGAATTCCTGCTTTATATTATGATGGAAAAGTTGTTATTGAAAGCCCTGGAAATGTTTCATTGGCTCCAGGAGGAAATGGAGCTATTTATGGGGAAATGCAGAATAGAGGTGTTCTAAAACACATGAAATAAAATGGAGTTAAATATATTTATCTGGGTCCAGTTGATAATGTGTTATTAAAACTTGCTGATCCTGTTTCTTTGGGTTATCTTGTCAAGAATAACTTTGATATTGTATCACATTATCTTAAGAAAAGATCAGCTGAGGAAAAAGTTGGATTGCATATGTCAGTTAATGGAAAAATTAAAATTCTTGAGTATTCTGAGACAGATGCTAAAGTCAAGTAAAGTAAAAATGAGAAAGGATAATTTGTCTTTAGCCATGGAGCCAGAGCCACCATGTACATCACTAGAGATTTTATCGATAAGATGACCAGTGACCCAACTTTGATGCTAAACATCAATAAAAAGTATTTTGAGTAAATATTTAGGTATCACCTTGCAGAAAAGAAAGTTAAATACTGGGATGCTAAGGAAGAAAAAACTATTGCTCCTGAAAAAAATAATGGAGTAAAATTCTAATTGTTCTATTTCGACGTTTTTGAAGAAACGAATAAAATTGGTCTTTTTGAAACTCTAAGAGAAGATGAATTCGCTCCTCTTAAAAATGCTAATGGAGATGATTCTCCAGCTACTGCTCGGGAGTATCTTCAGAAAATGCATAGAAGATGGGTCCAAGAGGCTGGTGTTGAATTGGAAGGAGAAGGAGAGATTGAGATCCATCCGAGACGTAGCTACAATGGTGAGGGAATCGCTTAATGGGTTCAGAATACTTTTGGAAGTATGAAGGCTAAATTACCACTTTACATTGAATGATCCTGATCAATCTCTAAACATTTAGATAGATTCAAATTTTAATCAAATTTTATAAAATAACTATAAGTTTCTTTTATGTTCTGAAACATAACTAATATAACTAGATGCATCAATCTTCATCATGGACTAGCAGAAAAAATTCATCAACTATGCGCGATGGTCAGAACTCTAAAAGTACTGTTTCTTTCTCTCAACTCAAAAGAACTACTCAAAACTTGCCTCATTTGACTTCATTGCATAATAAAGTAAGGGAATTTTCTACTCCCAAAGAAGGAAAAAACAGAGGAAAATTGAAAACAGGACTTAATAGTAAACCACTTATCATGTTATCAAAGTAATAAAGAAAAGATCCTTTTTATAATAGGAATGTAATTACTGCTGAAATTGTAAATAAAAAAGGATTGATGTAACTGGGTGTAATGGGCGCATTGAAAAATACAGATTGCTATAGTTTACTTAATCTAAGGTAATGTTAATTTTATTAAGATATTAGACAGAGAATAAAGGAGAATAAAGCAATCCTACTTTTATGACCAATCCTGCTATTTTAATAAACACTTATTTATAGACTAAACGAGATGATGAAGAACCTTAGCCTAAAGAAATCAGATAACAAAGCAGAGAAGCTAGCTGTAAGATTCGTTCATCAAAAAAGAAAGTTATAAAAAAAGAAGATCCCTTGCTTTATTTCAAATAAGTAATCAAACTTAACTTTACAAATGGTCATTTTTAGAAAAACGATGTATATAAATAGTATTTGAAAAATTTGAGAAAAAATGGAGGATAAATTGAATTTAAACTGTATATAACACAAATAGAACATTTTTCATAAAAATATCAATTAAAAAAATTCACAATAGTTCCATAATTAAATCAAACTAAAAGATTAACTGATAAAGATATTAAAAATTCTATCATTAATGCTAAAATATTAGGCATCATACGTCGTACTAAAGGAACATCTTTAGATATTATGACTAATTTAGTACTAATGAAAGTTGAAACAATCAGATATAAAAAACTTAAAATTGCAATACAAAAACTATAAAGAATAAAAGAAAAATTTAAGTATATTTATATTAAGATAGAAATAAAAAAATATTTAAAGAAATGCTTAGCAAACGATGGGATTATCTGACATATAAAATGGGAGCTTTTGCCTAATCCCAAAGAAGAGCTATTGAGAGTCTACCTACTAAAGTTGAAGTTGAAATTCATCTCATTGCCACTGATAGGAATCAAAGTTAGTTGAATAGTTTTTATAAATGGAAAGAAAGATCTGCTGCTCATTTGATGAGACTTTTTAACAATCAAAGTGATCACATTATTCTTATTCATAATAGATAGGATGATATAAATGAATGGAAAAGATTAGTAGAAGAAATGCCTTAGAATTCTAAATAGAAAAAACCAATTATTCATTTAATCAAATCAGTAAATAACTATATACTTAGAATTTAGAAGTAAAAAATGTTCAATAGTGTGCTGAAGTTTATTTTGGTCTGAAGCCAAAAGATATCCGAAAAGTAAAAGATATATGTCGAGGAAAAAAATCAGTTTTAATTCCTCATAGAATAAGTAAATATTTACCTTTACTATGTTAACTATTCTAAGTATAACTTTTTGGAGGTTCTTTTACAAAAAATTCAAATTTAGCACTTTAATAATAAGATCCAAGTATAAAATAAGAAGATAAAGGAGAATTTCAAGGAAAATTTAAAAAGCTATAAGTCACTAGCGTAGAAATGTCTAAACACTATAGAGATAAATTATCAAAAGTAAAGCTAGCAAATTAGGTATATCACTCAAAATAACAAACTAAAAAGTTGTTTATTGAACTACAACTTAATACTCCTAAAGCTATATTCATCTCAGGTATGAATGATAATGATTTCTTTCGAGAACTAGTGCGAATCATTCTAACCTACAAAGAATATAATAGATGGATACTAAAAATGCCTAATTCAACTTTCAGTCGAGGTCTAGCCTTACTTGAAACTGATTCTTTAAAGATTTTAAAAGATAATAAAAAGAAAAGCAATGTTTCATAGAAAGATATCTAACATATAGGAGGAATTATGGAATCAATATTAGTTCAAAAAGTATCGATCCCTCATAACTCTTTATTTAGCGGAGATTAATTTATGAGTTAGTTTAGGAATGGAGGATATATTGAAATATATCATGAAAATGCAATAAGTGTTTGTGTATTTGGAAGAATCTAATTAAATGGTCTTTTCACTATTCTTGGTAGCTATCAGCGCTATTACTCTTAAAATATTTGTTTTGGAGCTATGTATCCAGGTATTGAAATTACTTAGACTTTGAAAAGCAAAATATAAGTATTAACTAGTAGATTATTTAAATAAAGAGTTTTTGGATATATGACTATTGAACTGATAAAATTAAAATCTGGATAAATTCAATTTATAGATTTAGTTCCTCATTTATAAGTATTCTCTTCACTTTATTTTTATTATAAAAGACTCTTTAACATCAACTAAACTGATAATAATTCAATTTCTTTAGAGCATACATTTTTTTATTGTCCATTTATACCAAACAATGGTAATAAAACAAACTCTTTTGAATAATTTTAACATTTACTATCTCAAAAAAAAATCAAATTTGATAGTTAACGAAAGATAGGAATCAAAGTATTCTCATTGAGTGAGGGAAAAGCTGATGTTTTAAGTATTTTAAGTTTTGGAACTGAAGAAAGTGGTGTTTTAAAGGAATGTTTAGATGTTTTAACTACAATTGTATAATTAGGAGGATAATTTAATAAATTTGATAAGTTAATGAGAAATCAACAGAGTGATGGACTTTACATATTGGATATTATCTGGAAATTAAGGCAGTTAAAGAAGGAAATAGTATGATTATTATATTATTCTAAATGTTTATAATAATAAAGATATAATAATAAATGTCAAATATCAAATTCATCGTCCTTTTCATTTTAATTTACTCACTTAATGCCAGTATTTTAACTCTTTCTAATACTCTAAATATTCCAGGTTAATACTTCTCAGCGATGAACTTTAGCTACAATGTATAACCACTACAATCATATTTCACAATAGATATTGACTTTCAACTATCTCAAGTAGTTTTTTATATATATTAGGCTGCAGCATATGATCAGGGCAACTCGATTTATGATTTCTTTTTGTTCCAAAGAGAAGACTATTCTTAGTTCTATCCTTGCTATCACTCAGCTCTACAATATTTAAGTTCTCTTTATCATCGATCTCAACCATGTCAAGGGTAATATTTCAATAACCTAGAGGATGTAACTTTCAAGGACTCTTAAATGAAGGACAAGGCAGCAGTCAGATTCATCAAAACAGTACAGCTTTCAAATTAATCGATGAATAATAATCTTTTAGTAATGTAACTCTTCTCATTGATAATACTTTTTATCCTTGTAAAGGAGGAGTCTATCAAAGTGAGGTACATATATTAATATTAAGGTAATCTTTATTTGAAAAAGATCTATTTATATCAAACAGTCACCTTAGGAATTGAAGATAATTTTTATTTTTAACTCATTCTCAATATAGGTTAAAATATATTAATTTAGTGTTTGTGATATTGCTGCAAATAGTGATATTTTTGTTTGCTTACATCATGATAATGGTAAATAAGTTACAAAACAAAAAGAGAAAACTTAAAAAAATACGATAACAAAAAGAAGATATTGATGTTCTTGCACTTGAACAAAAAAAATAAATCTGAATGCTTATTATGTATTATTTATTTGTTTTTAAAAATTATTTTCTTATAAATATTTACAATTATTTTCAGAAACTCTTTCACTAATTAATTTTCTTAATTTAAAAAATTATTCTATTGAATGTTTAATAATTTTGCTTAAACATCGTTTTAATAATTAAAATTCATTTAAATAAGAAGTAATAAATGAATCATTCTTCTTTTTATTCTTTATCTGATGATTTAATAACTATCTCTTTTTTCCTTCTTGCTAATATCACTGATACATCATCTAAAAAGCCCTCCTTTGGAAACTCTAAATTAGCTTCTTTAGCCTTAAGAAAAATAGGAGATTCAAAATTACCTTTCCTTGATAAAATTTAACCCATTATACCCAAACGTTTAGCCATTTAATCCAAACTTATAGACTCTTTATCTTTTACAACAGCATCTACATGTTTTTACTTTACTGAACCCGGTCCTCTCAAATGATAATGAATAAGATCAAGACCTACATTGTTCCAAAGTCCGTTTGATGCAAGTATAATGATATCATCTTTCTTCACTTCTTCTTTTGGAATTTTATCTACATAACCTGAAGATGGATAATAATCCGATTAAAAACCTATTTTAAATGGTTTATTAAATGACTAATAAATAGGTTCAACGATTTCTACTTGACTAGAACTTACAACAGCATAAAGACTATCACCAATGTAGTAGAAACTAAGATCTCCAGTTTTTGGATGAATAGCACATAAAGTAAGAGTACAACATCCCTCAATTTTTGTTTTGTCAACTGCAGATTCAACTAGTTTCATTAAATTATCAAAATTTTTGTCAATCTATGAATAAAAAAATAACTATATGATTGCTAAAAGCTTATTAGTAAAATTATCTTCAAGATTAGCACTTGATTTATCTAACGACTGTGCTCCAAAGTCTGCAATTGCGAGTAAATTAGGAGTTATTATTAATCGATCAGTACCCTATGTAAGATTACGAGTGGGGTGAATCTTTTGTACTGAAGCTGTTTAGAAGGAATACTTGATTTATTTTTAACTTATATTAGCCACTGAAGAACTAATAACTTTTTGCAAGTATCGATATCCTCGAAACATAAAGATGATATATTAATAGATTTTGTGATATAAATAATAGTTTGTTTGAGGACAATAATTATAACTATATCATGAACAAGGGTCTACTGAATCATAGCAAATATAGAACAAAATATTGGCAATAAAAGCACAAAGAGTCATAACATTCACTTCACAACACTATCCTTACAGGTATCAGAATAAAACAGCCAAATTATAAAATAACAGGGTTTTCTCGAATAAATCGTCCCTCTAAATCACATCTTTTTAGAAAATCAACTGACTAAAAAGAAAAATCTAATTATCACTACATGTTGAGTCTCAAAATGCAGTTACTTGAACTTAATTAAGAAAAGTCCAACTCAAGTCGATAAGTTAAAACCGCAAAAAAATCTTATAAAGATCACTTAAATTATAGAGGAAAAAGCAGTCTCGAAAAGAGACATCACTACAGACCAGATGCCAGTTTTACAATTGATGTCAATGCACCTGGTAGCCATCAATATCGTATGGAACATAGATTTTCAGTTATTTAAAGAAATAAAGGAGCACAGTTCATGCCTCTCAAATCATCAAGATATCGATCTATTCAAAATCCTCTTCTTTGATTATTTATAAATTAGATTTGATTCTTTAGTTATTTAATCTTTAGTTGATAAGATTTTGATTAATCGTAATTATATCAAAACAATCAACTATGTTTATACCCTGGAAAACCTACTTCTGGCTGATACTATCTTCAGCTGTCGTAATATATGATACACTCTACATCCAACTGCGCCCTCAAACATTCAGGTACAACATATATGAGTGGAAATTTGAACCATATCAAGTCTACAACTTCTTTGATACTCTTAAAACCAATATGGAAGATCGCTTTCTCGTTATTCAAAGTTGGCTTAATGTTGTATAAGTTTCTTTGATTGTTTTAGTTATTTTGATCTCGATGATTCCAAGCAAAAAGACTAAAATAACCAGCGCAATCATGCTAATTGTGGTTCAGTCATTTGTATTTTGGAAAACAGTGATATATTTATGGTACGATAGACAGTTCGTGACACCTTCTTTAGAAAGATTTTATAGCATAGCAGTAGTTTTTTATTATTTCACCATTGGACCTTTCATAATATGTCCTCTTTTGAGCATCTACGCAGTTGAAGAGAATCATAAAAGCTATTGAAGTAAAATAGAAAACTGAATGATTTCGTATTATCAATATAAATCTAATTTCCTTTAAATAAAGATAAATATTTGAGTCTTATTATGATTCTATTTTAAGAGGGGTTGGGGTTGGGGTTGGGGTTGGGGTTGGGGTTGGGGTTGGGGTTGGGGTTGGGGTTGGGGTTGGGGTGAAATCACATTGAATTGAGATTAAGTCCGCTCTTCTGTCTTTACATTCTCGAATTACGCATCATACTTTCTGTTCTTTCAAATTTAGAATCTCTTTCTTCCAAATTGATATCATCCAGCACCAAATTGTAACTCTCAAGACTTTTTCTTTCATCATACTATTGTTCATTGACAATATCTGCCTCTTTTTCAAGAATATACACAATAAACTGGCAAAGAAGTTTGTTCATCTCTTAAATCTATTTATAAAATTTATTTTTTATGTAAAGTTGTTCTTCATAATATCGAGCTGTTATTATTCGTATTTTGAGTTACTTAGAAATGTTTTAAAGTCTAATTTATTAGTGATGTTTGAATGAATGTAACATAGGCGATTCTGGAAAACTAACCTTCCATTAATATCGAACCACAATATCTTTATCTACTGTTTTAACTGTCCTTTTTTCTCTTAAATAAAATTTGCTATGTCCATGCTGATACTAGTAATTATGCCTTCCTTTTTCATCTTTACTTGCTACCCTTCTAAAATTCTACTCTGGGAAAAACTAGGCTTCTTTCCATTTTCTCATTAAATCTTTTAGTTGAGTTTATAAAGATTTGGCCTTGTTGTTATTTTTCTAAGCTGGATGCATACTAATTGCTGCTGCTTTAATTACTTTAGATAATTCACCATTACTTTGCATACTTCTATCAAAAGGCATCACTGAAGTTGAAGAATTAACCTTATGTATTGAAGTACTTGAGTTATTGTGTTTTCCTGGCTATGAAGGCTAACGAATACCCTTAAACGTTATATTTTTAGTCATGCTTTAAATGATTTAGTTATTTTAATCACTTTAAAAACAAAGAGCTCCAAAATCAGTGCCAATCTCAACAACTTACTTTTCTTTAAGAGTTTTTACATCAAAAGAATTGATGTCAGATTGTGGAATAATTAATTGCAACTCTTAAGCAAAGGGATTCCAAGTTGATTCTTCAAATATAAGTCCATTAGAAGATATATTTAGTTTTCCTTTATATTTATCAGTATCTGTTTTAAGTTTGCATGTATGTTGAGAGAGTATATTATGCTTAACAACTTCTGAACTAACACCACAACAACCTTGTTTTGGTCTAATCATATTTTTAAGTCTTTGATCTTTCTTCTGGAGAAGAATTTTTGCTTAATCAACTTATTTCTTTTTTATTTAAGAAGAAAAAGTACTATAAAGGTTAGGTTTTGGACATTCATTCAATAAATTCTAATATCTACTATCCTCTTTGAGAATTAATAGAATTTCATGGTTTATGTTCATACTGTTGATAATATTTATTCTGTTCTTCTCCCGATCTAGTAATTTATTAAGATTTTTATGAGTTGCTTCCTTCATAATCACTTAGTATAGTCCCTTCATAAATTTGAAAAATTTCTTATCATCTTCACTTTAACTCTTTTATAATTAAAGAAAAATCTTCTTTAGTTCTGTAAAACTAGCACCTATACTAGATTTAAATTATTGTAATTATTTAGCATCAACTGTACCCTCAGAAATAACTTTTTATTTTATCTTGAGATGATCTTGCAAGATTACTTTCGAACGTCTTTCAAAAGCTTCAATTGATTCTTTTTTATTTTAAAGTATTTTTCTCATCTTTTATGCACAATCTCCCATTTGTTGACTTATCTTTTATAATGATTTTTTTTGTCTTTAAATAATATTGAGAGCAAGTTCTAAAATTTAAGTAAAGTTAGATCCAAAATATTTTCTATACCTTTTCTTATAAGCATCAAGTCCATTCTTCGTGAAAGTATCTTTCTCAATATTTCTGTATTCTTTTTAATATCCTTCATATCTTTCCAGCTGCTGTTTAAATTAACTAACTAACATTGTTTGTATTTTAAAAGTTTCTTAACTAGTTTTTAATTTCTTTGTTCTTATACTTTAACAACGATCATGGAAAAATCTATAATCTGAATTTATTTAAAACTGATTTACAGATTTTCTAAATAGCTATGAAAATTCTTAAAAAGGATTACTTTCATTATTTTTTTGTCCAATATCTGTCGCATATAAATCATCTAATCTTTTTAATTCGTGCATATGTTGTTCTTCAATATTATCAGAAGTTCTGATATTAAGTTAAGTTTTATCAACTCTTTCTTAGTTATTAGGAAAGACAATACACTTGATAATAGTTTCAATGGTTACTAAATAATTATGAATAAGAACAAAGTAATTTTAGTTGATTTCTTTGATATTTTAAGTAATAAAACCTCTTTTTTCATCTAACACTTGTCTATTGGTAATTATATCTGTTTCAACTATTAAGCATTTGTTATTTTTCTGATCTAATTGAGAAAGATACTCATTGGTTAAGGTTTTATTATAAAAAGAAATAGGATTTTGATATGATTTATATTTATTAATAACTACATTCAATTATTCACATTGCTTATTGTAGACTCCATATTTATTGTTATATTATACTTCTTGTTGAATATAACCTTAAAAATGGTCGATTACACTCTTGCATTTTCCTTTTAACTTTTCTTCTTGCTTTACTATACTTTACTGTTTTATTTTTTAAATATTTATTACGTTGAGTTTAGAGTTGCGTTCTATCTGTAAAGAAAATTATCTATAAAGTTTAGAAAGGTTTATTATGTGATCAGATTTCTAATAATACAAACTACTCTTTATTACATATTCTTCGAATCTGGTCATTTCTTTGTTGATTTTCTGAGAAAAAGAACTACTAAGCTCTTCGACTCCCCGAATGAACCCGAAAAGTTGATTCTTCACTTCGTGGATATGTTCCGTCCTCGTGGTGACTCTTTTTATTTGTCCTATAATTTCATTGTTCTTTTCAATTGGGAGCATTATAATATTATACTCATAAGCAATAAAATAGACAATTTGATTTGAACATTATTTAATTCTTCATTCCAAGAATAAAAAATAGGATTATGTTGTTTCTATCTTAGTTAAAATTAAAAATATCAATAATGATTCTGAATCGTCTGAGTATCTCTAGTTTGATAACAAAAATAAGCTTTAACATGAGTATAAGAGTAAGATATGCTCCTTCTCCGACAGGTATGATGCATATTGGAGGTCTTCGTACAGCTTTATTTAATTTTATCTTTGCCAAAAAGATGGGAGGGTCATTTATATTGAGAATTTAAGATACTGATAAGGTACAATCTACTTATACAGAATAGATAAGTCTAAGGCTCCATCGACAATATTTTTTAAACTTTGTAGTGGACTGGAATTACACCTGATTAATCAATGAAACATGGAGGAAAGTTTGGACCTTATATTCAAAGTGAAAGAATGGAAATATACAAAAACGTATAAAAAAGATTGCTTAAAAATGGAGCTGCCTTTCCATGTTTTTGTTAAGAAAAACAAGATAAATAAGGTTAAGTTTATAGTGGGAAATGTAGAAAACTATCTTTTGATGAAATTAGAGAAAAAATCAAAGGTGGATAAAAGTATGCTGTTCGTATTAAATCTGACTTATTTGATTGGCCTTAAACTTTTCATGATGAAGTATTTGGATAATTAAATTTCAAAGAGTTTGATGACTTTGTCATTGTTAAAAGAAATTAATGGCCTACTTTTCACTTAGCTAATGTAGTAGATGATTGGATGATGAAAGTAACACATGTATTAAGAGGATAATAATGGCTAAGCAATACTAATAAGCATATATATCTTTATAAACTTTTAGGAGCTCCTTTGCCAAAATTTATTCATCTTCCTCTCATAAAAGACGTTAATGGTAAAAAGTTATCTAAAAGAAATCCAGAATCATCTGTCTAAAGTTTAAAAAATGGTCTTTATGAATTGGAAGCAGTTAGAAGTTTTCTTTTTGGTATGGGACTTGGAAGAGGCTAGGATGCAAACTAAGATTAATCTATAAAATAAAATAAGAACTAAAATAAAAAATAAAATAAAAAATAAAAGGAAAAATAAAATAAGAAATAAAATAAGAAATAAAAGGATAAAAAGAAAGACAAATAAGTAAAGAAAAATTAAGTTTTGAAATTATTGTCTCTTGAGTAAATGATTGACAATGTACTTATGAAAAAATATAGTTTGAAATCGGTAATATAAAGCGAGTTCCAGTGAGATTCGACAAGAAACAATTGAATCATCTAAATAAGAATGCAATAAAAAACAGATGGCAAATTGCTTTAAATAATCCTTTGTAGAAATTATACTTTCTCTAAAAGCTATAAGAATTATTACCTTCATCAAAAAATTACTCAGAATAATACAAAATTCAGTTTTTATCAGCCATTATTTAAAGACTTAATTTTATAACAGATTTATCCTCTTTTGGATATTATTTTGAAGAACCTATTTATTCAGATAATTAAGGTAAAAAAGACTTTAAAAAGTTATTTGGAATATAGTCTAGATTAGAGATAAACTAGTCATCTAAAGATATTAATATTAAAGTTTTTCATTGTGATAAAGAGTTACTCTAAAGAAATAAAACTATTATTCATAATTTGAGAATTATTCTAGAACACGTTATTGAACCTTAGAAGTATTGTGAAGAATAATTAGCAAAAAAAGTTAGTTAATTTCTATATCAATCTCCTTCGCTTAGAAATGAAGATGTTTTTCATTTACTAAGATATATCATTAGTGGCCGTAAAAGTGGACCAAATATCATTCAGGCTTGCACTATTATTGGTCGATAAAAAGTTATTTAAAGATTAAGTAGATTTTCTGCACTCTGATTTGTATTTAGAAATGTAAATTGATAGGTTATATTATTAATTTTTTTGAATTTATGGAAGGAGATAAGGTACCAGAAGGTGATCAAGAGATAGAGTAAGAGTTAACACCTGAAAATGTTGAAAAATTCAATGAAATTTGCAAGCAAGCTGCCTAGCTGGCTCAAAATTATCAAAAACAATCAGAAGATTTAAAGACTGAGATATCTGATATGGTAAATATTTACAACAAAAATAAGACTCCTTAATAGGCAGTTCCTGTTGATAAAATAATGCAAATTACTAATGATTATCAAGAAGGTATGAAATCTGTTCAATCTGAGTACTCTGAATTGAGTCATTAACTCAAAAAAGAGGAAGAAGAACGCAATGAAATGATGCTACAGATCAATGATTGTTTTAACAAACTAGAGAAAATGGAGAAAGTGCTCAAATAAAAAAATAAGAAGAAGTAATAAGAGGCATTAAAAGAGAAAAAATAAAATGAGGAAAAATAAAACGGATAAAAGAAAGAAGAGACCAATAAAGTTTAAGAATGATTGGCTTTTTGGCTTTTATAATTTTATTCAATTATATTCTACTAAATCAAATCTAAACTTTGAAATAGGGGTTGGGGTTGGGGTTGGGGTTGGGGTTGGGGTTGGGGTTGGGGTTGGGGTTGGGGTTGGGGTTGGGGTTGGGGTTGGGGTTGGGTTGGGGTTGGGGTTGGGGTTGGG
>CAXIUT010000016.1:0-24814 GCA_964035545.1 Bugula neritina
CCAACCCCAACCCCAACCCCAACCCCAACCCCAACCCCAACCCCAACCCCAACCCCAACCCCAACCCCAACCCCAACCCCAACCCCTTGAACAAAGAGATAGATATCTTAGATTATTGATATATATTTGATTCTATCAAAATTAATTTATTGATATGATAAAGTTGATGAAAAGGTCTCAATACTATAATTACATGAATAAAAGATAAATAAAAGCAATGAAAAATTCTCAAGAGAGATACTTCAACTATGAGTTATAAGATTAGAATTACTTGATAATCAAATATTCTCATCTCCTATTGCTAGTTTTTACCTAGAAGTAATATTTATGAAGCTTAAAATGCGTAATTTTAGTCATCATTGGATCGATTTTTTTTAAAAAAACTTCGAAAAAAGAGTTTCTGTTGCATGTAAAAAGATAAGATTTGACAAAATCTTAACAAATTAGAGTATATTCATGATAAATAAGTGATAAAAGGGTCTAAAATTTGATAAATATGATCTAAAAATATTCAAGAAATCATCGTAAAACAAGATAAAAACCTACAATTTAGACAAAAAAGATTAGCTGAGACTCCAGGATAGATAAAAAGATGAATAATTTATTGATCAAAGAATCATGATGATTATTTGGTCTTATAAATTAGTTTTGATTGATATGAATATATAAGTAAAATAGATCTTAGTTTATTAATTATCATTTCAAAAATATCTTATTAAAAATTCAATAGGTTAAAATTAGAATCAAATTTACGATAAATCAATTAAAGCCTTTTTCAAAAATGTCCTTACTATCCTGACCAATATATTCAACTACAATGACAGAATCGTCCATTCCTTCTTGATCTTTTGACTTCTTCTTCACCACAATACTATCGTCAGGAAGAACTTTTGACTGATTATTTCTATGCCTCTTGATGAGAATTACTGCAATTACCAGAATAATAATTAGTGCCACTCCACCAGCTGCTGCTCCAATCATCATACCCATACCAGATGCTCCTTCTTCTCCTGCATTTTCATTATCTGATGGTGTCTGAGCGTCACTTATTGCTGTTATTTCTGTCCCTGTTACCTAGTAATCTGTTCCTGGTAAACCTTAAGCCAATCCTGCTGATAAAGTTTATGCTGCTTCTTCAGGTGTAGTTTATCCATCAGGATCAGCAGTTCCTTCAAGGATAGTAGAACCATTCCTCAGATCTTTGAAAGTAATAGCATTTGTGTTGTTTGTTGACTGTTTAAGAATCGAAAGAATGGCTCGAATAATACTAAAGAGGTCAGCTAGAATTGTATCAAGATCAACTGCTATAACTATCTTGAAACTGACATAATTATTGACCTGACACTTCCATTTCTTTCTAGTATATCCATCGATACAAGTCAAACAGTTTCTCTTAGATCCTTTGCAAGTTAGACATGGAGATTTACATTTAAGACAGCGACCTCTATTTGATCTTCTTTTCAAAGTATATCCTTCAGCACAGCCAGTACATACAGATCGACTCTTGCAAGTAGTACACTTAGTTTTGCAGCTTTAACAAGTTCCATCAGTTGAGTTAACATAGAATCCTTTCTCGCAAATGATGCATGACTTAGGATTATAAAGAGCACACTGAAGGCAGTTTGATTTGACTGGACATTCTTAGCATGTAGCTCCTAACTGTTCAGTTAACAAATATAATTTAAGACCTTGTCCGCAGCCAGTACAAGCATTATCGGCATTACATGTGAGGTTGGCAGTACACTGACCAGTTGCTTGGGTCAGAATAACTCCTTTTTAGCATTGTGTGCAGAACGTAGGTTGACCTGGAGCACATTTAATACAAGGTAACTCGCATTATTGAACACAGACTCCAGTTGTATCAGCAACATATCCATCGAAACATTCGCTACATCCATTTTGATCGCACTAAAGGCATTTATCAGGACATTCCAGACAGTATCCATCAACAAGTCGAAGTCCTTAGTTACAAGTAGTACAATCTATGATTCTGGCAGGGTTGCAACTGCTGCAATTGATAGCACATCCCACACAAATACCATTCGAATCAGCACTAAATCCACTTATACATTCAGTACAGATAGTACTATCAGTGCAGTTAAGACAGTTATCACCACAAGGTTAACAACCAGCAGCTCCCATGAACTCAGTTGGTGGACAAGTAGTGCAGTTAGTTGATGAGAAAGTGCAGGCAACACACTCATCAGCACATTCTTCACAAGTTTAGAGTTGCTAGTTGAAGAAACTTCCTTGGAAGCAAGTTGAACATTTAGTCGAGTTATCAGATTAGCAAACTTGACATCCAGGAGCACAACTACGGCAAGTGGAAGTAGTTGCTTAGAAGGCATAACCTTAAATACAAGCTGTGCATTAGCAATTAGTGCAGCCAGGAGCACAAACTTTGACTTCTCCATCTTAAACCTATGATCTGTAGCTTCCTGATTGTTCATTGTTGAAAGAAGCTTAAATTCCATTGATTTCTTTGAGATGAACTTCTCTGACTTCTGGAGTGCTTGTAATTTTAGTTTAGTTATACAAGTAGCTGATGCCTGCACTATTGGTAATGACTCTTGACTTAGACCATACTCTGTCAGATGGTAAAGTAGTTGATCCATGATAGGCTTCCATCATCATAGCATCTCTTTAAATGTAGAAAATATATTAATTTTAAAGGGATCCTGATGTTGGAGTTCTCATATATACAAAGATTTCAGTTAGTGAGAAACTTGTTTGATCTACAAACTTAATTGTATCAACAGGATAAGAGATGCTTATCGATGTCTTTTAGGTGTAGTTGATATGATAAAGCTCAACTTTATGAGTAATTTAGTAACTAGCATAAATTCTGATGTATCTTCCAGCTATAAGAACTTTAGTTAATTTTGGAGACACTTGTATTTGAGGAGTGTTGTTGAAGGCTTTTTCTGAATAGTTGAAACAACTTCCTAGAACTCCATTATTATCAGTAAAAGCAAAGACTTATCCGACACTATTTGATCCAGAACCATAACTAGCAGTTACCATCACTCGATTGCTATAAGAGTAAATATCACTACTGATATCAAAAGTAGTATCATGAGTATAGATACTTGTAAAGGCATTAGTTGTTGAGCTGTATTTCCAGATAGATGGGCCATTACTTTCCAAAATATAAGTAAGTTCTTTATCTATCTTTTTCCAAGAAAGAGAAGCTGGAATAGTGATAGGAATCTGACTAGAAGTAGAAACTATTTTCAAAAGAAGAACTCCCACTCTGACTCTAGTGCAATCTTCTGACATTCCCCAAGTCTAAGTCGTAGTATGAGGAGATACACCAGCTGTAGTCAGTTAATCACTGATATCTGCAGTAAAATCAAAGGTTTTAGAAACACTATTGAAGGTGTAAATTTTGTAACTAATAGTAGTTGAGACTTAAACTTTAATAATTTTACACTTCTTGTTCTGATGTACAACAGTGCAGATACCATTGACACTGAAAGTACTTTCTACTGTATTTGTTGATGTACTGTTATCTTAAGTGATCACTGTGAAGTTAGTAATAGAACCATCATTCCACAAGTAAGTCCAGTAGAAGTCATTTGAAGATGACTCATGATATTCTAGATGTTGTGGCTAATTGAAGGTTATATAAGCATTATTGACTTTTTTCTGAACTACTCTGTTGGTAAGAATACTTCCATAATCCAATCCTTTGACCATCAAATTAGTCACTATGTTTGAGCTACCATCTGAAGTATTATAAACGAGTAAAGCCACAAGTTTATTATTCTAACTTGAGTCAATAGCCAATCTCTTGAAGCTAAACATTTATAAAGCTGAAGAATCGTATGTTAATTCCAATAAACTTCCGAAAGTAAGGTTTCTATAACGAAGGAAAACAACCATATTGTTAACTATTTGATAAGCTTCTTAGATATAGAACTTGGGATCTCTAGTTGGATAGTAAGATGAGTCGTTTCTCATAATGATGAAGTTGTCAGTAAGATCCATTGAAGTACTAGTTTTAGTTTAGTTGAGAGTTTATAGAATACGAGTTGGATTACGGAAAATCAGATCTGTTATGGTCTTTTGAGTGTAATATACTTTCTTAAAGATAACATTGTTAATATCGTTTCTTCTGACAATAGAACTCCAAGAGACTGTTTTTGTAGTATTAGAGTAGTTGAAACCAAAAGTATTAAGAGATGGAGAGTAGATAAGCTCTATTCCACTGACATCAGCGAAGTTTTATTCAATGATTCCATTAACATCAACTCTTCCTACAGTTGAAAAGCTTGTAGCTTCATTGTTAAACACAAATATGCTGAGGTTAGTCATCAAAGTGTACAAATCAGTCGCAAAAGAGTAAGAAGTATTTCCAAGTACATTTGAGTTAGCTCCATGAGCAATGATTTTATCTCCTTAACTCTTGATCTTGTAAGTTTGATAACTAGGGAAAGAATAGAGTTCACTAAAGGTTGTAGTAGCTTGATTGTATTTATAGAGTTTATTATTAGAGATATGATACATCAGATCTTGTGATGAAGATTGATGATTCCATCCTGAGTTGAAGCTCACTGCTGTCATAGATGTCCAATCAGAACTAACTTGATAGATAGTAGTTTGCTTAGTAGAATATTGGAAGTATTTGATGATACTACAGTCTTCACTAACTGATAGAGATCTTGACAGTTCACCTCTATTTATTGATGGGAATGCTGAAACAAAGTTGATTTATCCAAGTATACTAAAGGTTAAAGAAGTTCTATCCCATCTTAAGAGTCCAATTGAATTAACATTTTCATTAACTACAATACTACATGATAAGCTACCTGTTGATCTCACTAAATAAGTCCATTTTCCAGCTTTTGTAACACTATATCTTGATGACTTATAAGTTGAAGGATCTGCTTCAGTAACATTGTCTGTACCTGCAGATCTATTGAAGACTTGCAATTTGAACTAAGTTTGATTACTACTATGAACGATGTTCAAATCTTCAAACTTTTCTGATAAAATAAGTATATGTTAGATAGAATAGCTAAGTTTATTATCTTCAGTTGATTCTTGAAGGTAGTAAAGAGACTATGATTTTATTTCAGGTTATGGTTCATAGGCAACTGCTGATGTAATGTCTGTAAGGTTAGTGATCTCAATACAGCTAGTAGTATAGCTCAATCCTGGAATTCCTTGAGCCAATCCTTACTTCAAAGTATCAGCCATTTGATAGATATATCCTGATGAAGTAAGACTTCCCTCCAAGATAGTATGAGATCCATTATCTGATTAGACAATTGATTCGAAAGTAACATCTTCAGCATCAGTTGATGGTTATCCAATGATAGTTAACAATCCAACAACAATAGAGTCAATATTGGCTAAAACAACTGAAGCATTATTTTCTGATAGGCAAAATTTGAATCCAACAAAGATGCTATTTTGACATTTCCATCCTTTTTGAATAAAGCCATCAACACAAGATGTGCATCTAGTTAATGATCCAGCACATGTTTTACAAGGTTATCGGCAAGCAATACATTTACCTTCAGTAGTGCCACTCATGAGAGTATATCCTTATGAACAACTCATGCAACTAGTTTATCCTTTACATGTAGAACAGTTAGAGTGACAGGCAACGCAACTACCAATCGCAGAGTTGATATAATATCCGCTTTAACAGATATCGCAGTACAAAATATCTATGTTGTTGCATTGAAGGCAGTTAGAAATATTAGGGCAAGGATAACAAGTTGGTCCTTCTACTTCAGTCACTAAATAGTAGTTAAGACCTTGTCCACATGAAGTACAAGTGAAAGCTGCACTGCAAGAAGTGTTGAAGATACATTTACTAGTTGTAGAGTTAACAAACGATCCTTTTTGACAGCTAGTACAGTTGTTTGGCTGGTTATCTACACAAGTTACGCAAGGTAGGTGACATTTTTTGACACAAGTACCATTAGAGTTGAGTCTGTAACCATCTTAGCAAGTAGAACATTCATTATCAGCACATTATAAGCATCTACTTGGACATCTTATGCATGAACCATTGAATTATTGCATTCCTTGACCACAGCTGAGACATTGAGTGATGTTATTAGGATCACAACTTGAACATTAAAGTGAACATCCTCGACATGAACTGTTATCAGAAGTTAGAGTAAATCCAATATCACACTCATCGCAAGATGATAGACTAGAACAAGAAAGGCAGTTTCTAATAAGGCAATCAGTACAAACCCCACTATCAATAAACTGTTTCGATGGACATGATGTGCAGTTATTTGATACAACAGAACAAGTAAGACAACTTGGCTAACAACTACCACAACTGAAGTCAGTACTATTCCAAACAGTGCTAGTGGAACAAGCTGTGCAGTTAGAGGGGTTACTAGCTGAACATTAAATACATCCAGGAGCACAAGCTTTGCATGATGAAGAACTTTGATCATAGGCATATGCTTCGATGCAGGCAGTGCAGTCACAACTAGTACAACCTGGAGGACAGAATTTTACTTATCCACCTTAAACTTACGAAGTTACAGAACCATTGTTTTATGAGTTGAAAATGACTTCTTCAGCACTAAGTTAGCGTATATTGACAATTCTTTTCGCCTAAGTTGTGCTAGATTGATCTAAAGTTTCATTAAAAACAAAAGTTTTTCCAACATTATTGATAACAATACGAGATTTGACCCAATTTACATTAGAATTTAAAGAATCTTACATTGTCAGAACATTTAAGATTTTACTATTATAGGCAAAATAATAGACATAGACAGTAGAAATAGTAGTTCTCACATAAAGATACTCATCTCCAAGATTCCAATAACTGTTATCAAGTGCTGATATTTCCCATGTCGGGAATTTAATACTTGTATTAGTATGTTCATAATAGTTAATATGATATAGATCTACTTTTTTGACAATAGTTCCATTTTTCAGTGAATATTGACCAACTACGAGTACTTTACTCAATTTTGGTGAGTGTTTGAGTTCATAAAGATCAAGCCATGTTGATGAAGAGTATTCGAAACATTTTTCAAGACTATTGCTAGTATGAATATAGTTAAAAGCTTGAATTGTAGCATCATTGTTGGTAGGATCTTTAGATGAAATAACTAACCGGTTATTCCATGAATATAACTTACTCCAAAAGTTTAAAGCGACTGCTGGTGTGTATACTTTGCTAAAATTATCTGAATACTAACTGTATTTCCATAAGGAATTATCACTTTTTTCCATTATATATGTAACATTGTTATCAGTTTTTGACAAATTAAATGATGCTGGCAATGTGAGAGGAACATATTGATGGTAAAATGACCTTTTCAAGATAACTTATTTTATTTTAATTCTTTTGCAATCTTCAGAAACTGCCCATTCTGAACTGTCAGCAAGGTCACTTGCAGTATAAGAAGATATTTTAAAAGTAATGTCTGCTTCTCCAAGCATATTAAAGTTAGAATCATATGATCGCACTTTGAAGACACTACCTGTGCTGCTGATTTGACATTTATAGATCTGGCATTTCCTATTTTGAAGCATTATACTACAAGTTCCTTAAGCAACGAAATTACTTTAGACCAAGTGATTTGTTGTACTGTTTTCAGCTACCTTGGTTCTAAAATGACTGGTCTGTGTAAGATGGCTGATATAAGTCCAATAGAAGTCATCATCCAAAGAATAAAATTCATCATGAACTGGTTATTAAGTATTTATATAGTCAGAAGATTATTCTTAGGGGATAACTCTGTTTGCTGCCACACTTCCATACACAAATTAAGAAGCAATATAGGTCTAACTATCAGCTGAACTGTTGGAAAGAATAAGACCTACCAGTTTGTTATTATAACTCGTGTCAATGCCCAGATATCTGAAGCTAGAAAGTTTTTGCTTTAATATACTTCTTTCAGAATCAGATATGTTTGAATCAGCATCAAGTAAGTTTCTTTGTCTCAAAAATACCATGTTATTACCAACGATTTCATAAGCCTCTTCAATATAGTCATGATAAGATACAGCACTTGGATGATACCAAGAATCATTTCTGAGAAGAAGATATTTATTAGTCAAAACTATCCTTTTAGGCTTGTAGAATGATGATATTCCTAGTTGAGTTTGAAGGAAACGATCTGAACTTCTAAAACCGATATCATATATCTTGCCTCTTGTGTAATCCACTCGTTTGAATACAACTTTGTTTATTGATCCTCTTCTATAGACAGTATTTCCTCCGAATTGAGTTGATTGAAGATTATCAGAATAGTTCAAACCGAAGATTGTTAGATCAGGTGAGCAAAGTAGTTAGATTGCACTTTCATTTGATAGACTCTATTCGATTATTTAGTTGACATTGACTACATCAATATTTGGTATGTTTGTTACTTGATCTTTAAAGGCATAAATACTGAGGTTAGTTCGAATTGTGATAATATCCGGTAAACTTTCAATATAACCTGAGTTAGCAGCTGAAACAAGTATATTTAAGTTTGCACTCTTGATTTTGAATGTTTGGTAGCTTGGGAAAGAGTAAATCTCATCAAATGAGTTAGTATTTTTGTTAACTTTGTAGAGTTTATTACTGAAAACATGGTACATTAGATCATCTGAAGAAGCTTGAAGAGACATACCAGAGTTAATAGTTAATGGAATTAAAACTAATTGATCGTTCATGTGATAGAAGGAAATGGTCTTGTTCAAATGTTAGAAAGATAATAATGAACAATCTTAACTGACTTTGAAAGCAACTTACAATTCTTCTAAAGCTATTTCTAAAGTTGTTGCAGCAGTAAAACTGTTTGAAACAAAGGTACCCATCAAACTTTTAAAAGACTTCATATTTTAACTCCATTTTAAGAGACCAAGTTTACTTAACTCAAAGTCAAATACAAGAGAACATCCAAGACTAGTACTAGAACTAACAACATGACGCCATGTATTTTAGAAAGCTGCTTTATATGTTGACATCTGATAAGTTGATTAATCTGATGAGTTGAAAGACATATTGTTACTGTTAGATCGATTTAAGACTTTTAAGGTAAACTATGTCTTATTTAAGGTTGAGGTTTCAATATTTTCTAATTCTAAACTTTAGAATTTAGGTGAAAAGATTAGCTTTTTATCTGCTGAAGAGTTCCGGAAACCAGCAAGAGATGATGAAGTAAGTTCAGGTTATGGAGCATAAGGTCACTCCAATTATAGTAGTAGAGTTGGTGTGGTTTGAACCTGAAGAGTTGGTGTAGTTGTTAGAGGTGGAGTTAGTGTGGTTGTAGTTGGAGTGGTTTGAGCCTGAAGAGTTGGTGTAGTTGGTGTAGGTCGAGTTAGTGTGGTTGTAGTTGGAATGGTTTGAACCCGAAGAGTTGGTGTAGTTGTTAGAGGTGGAGTTAGTATGGTTGTAGTTGGAGTGGTTTGAGCCTGAAGAGTTGGTGTAGTTGGCATAGGTGGAGTTAGTATGGTTGTAGTTGGAATGGTTTGAACCCGAAGAGTTGGTGTAGTTGTTATAGGTGGAGTTAGGTAGTTGGAATGGTTTGAACCTGAAGAGTTGGTGTAGTTGGCATAGGTGGAGTTAGTGTGGTTGTAGTTGGAGTGATTTGAACCTGAAGAGTTGGTGTAGTTGGCATAGGTGGAGTTAGTGTGGTTGTAGTTGGAGTGGTTTGAACCCGAAGAGTTGGTGTAGTTGTTATAGGTTGAGTTAGGTGAAACTTGGTCACTTAGTGATCTATAAACCCATTCTTTGACAGCGTAAGTGCCATTCACAGTAGTATTGCAGAGAGTTAAGGCTGTAAGTGGATATCAGGATTGGGATCTATTCCAAGCTCTTTAAATGAGAGGACATCTGATAGATAAGAATTTGCATTTGTATTTGGGCTATTAGAGAAGTCATCAACAAGAATTCTTTCTCTCATAAAAATGATTTCATTTTCTACTATTTAATAAGCTTGTTCTACAAGTTTTTGAGTTGTCCAGTTGCTATAGTAAGTATCGTTCCTGACCAATATAAATCTTTCGTCCATGACAAGTCGTGTAGCTGGTCTCCAACTAACATAAGAATTATTAACTGTCTTAAGGAAAAGTTCAGGTTCTCTGAAGTTGAGGTCATTAATCTTGTTTTGTATATAGTCTACTTTTTGAACAACAAGTGTCTTTGAGTGACTGGCCTTTGGGTTGTCTCCTAGTAATAAGATGAATTTGAATAATTATATCTTTTGGTATGTGTAATTGTAAGTTTAATTAGTGTAGTTAAGACCAAAAGAAGTAAGTTCAGGAGAACACAACAAGTCGATGTCAATCCAAGGTCCATAATAGTTTTATCCTTTGATTCCATTGACTTGAACCTTTTCAATGAAAATAAGATTAGCTCCATTATCATTGAAGACATAAATACTTAAGTTTGCCTAAAGAACTTTAGTGTAAGTATAATAAGTATCAATGACTTTTGTTTCAGTTGCATAGACTATAAGTCTTCCTGATGCTCCTTTGATTTTTAAAATTTTGAAGATTTTCTGGGAAGGAAAAGAGAAGGCTAAAGTTTGCATAGTTTCTATTGAACTTATAGAGTTTGGATGAAGATACAAAGTAAATTAGATCTTAACTAGCAACTTAAGGATTCCATTAAGAAGAAGAAGGAGGATTAACTGCAGACACATACATCCAGTTGGTGCTTGCTTGATAGAGAGTCATCTTTATGTTGAGTTTGTTGAGTTTGAAGTATAATTACTTGCATTATTCTTCTTTTCAGTGAAAGATATAAGCGAGCAGTCTTCATTTACCATGAACTCATTTTTAAATCATGTATAGCTCCATTATCCGAACTGAAAGTAGTCAAAGGGAAGGTTCCAAGGACAGTCAACCCAGTTTTATTCCACCTGAGAAGGCCTATTTGTAAAGTTATTTCATCATAAATGACAGAACAACTAAGGCTATCATTAGAACTAACTACATAACGCCACCTACCAGAGTAAATCGTTTAATAAGTAGATAACTTGAAAGTAGTAGGATACCAGTTCATGGCATCACCACTGTATGAGTTAGCTGATCTATTGAGCACGTTCAACTTGAACTGAGACTAGAAGCCGTGATGTGTAATTTCTAAATTTTAGAACTTAGAAGAAAGAATCAACTTATTATCAGCTTCAGAATCTTTTAAGAAGAAGAGAGTTGAAGTTTTCATCTAAGGCGATGATGATGTGTTGTAGTTGGAGTGATTTGAACCTGAAGAGTTGGTGTAGTTGGTGTAGGTGGAGTTAGTGTGGTTGTAGTTGGAGTGGTTTGAACCTGAAGAGTTGGTGTAGCTGGTGTAGGTGGAGTTAGTGTGGTTGTAGTTGGAGTGGTTTGAGCCTGAAGAGTTGGTGTAGTTGTTATAGGTGGAGTTAGTGTGGTTGTAGTTGGAGTGGTTTGAACCCGAAGAGTTGGTGTAGTTGTTATAGGTTGAGTTAGGTGAAACTTGGTCACTTAGTGATCTATAAACCCATTCTTTGACAGCGTAAGTGCCATTCACAGTAGTATTGCAGAGAGTTAAGGCTGTAAGTGGATATTCAGGATTGGGATCTATTCCAAGCTCTTTAAATGAGAGGACATCTGATAGATAAGAATTTGCATTTGTATTTGGGCTATTAGAGAAGTCATCAACAAGAATTCTTTCTCTCATAAAAATGATTTCATTTTCTACTATTTAATAAGCTTGTTCTACAAGTTTTTGAGTTGTCCAGTTGCTATAGTAAGTATCGTTCCTGACCAATATAAATCTTTCGTCCATGACAAGTCGTGTAGCTGGTCTCCAACTAACATAAGAATTATTAACTGTCTTAAGGAAAAGTTCAGGTTCTCTGAAGTTGAGGTCATTAATCTTGTTTTGTATATAGTCTACTTTTTTGAACAACAAGTGTCTTGAGTGACTGGCCTTTGGGTTGTCTCCTAGTAATAAGATGATTTGAATAATTATATCTTTGGTATGTGTAATTGTAAGTTTAATTAGTGTAGTTAAGACCAAAAGAAGTAAGTTCAGGAGAACACAACAAGTCGATGTCAATCCAAGGTCCATAATAGTTTTATCCTTTGATTCCATTGACTTGAACCTTTTCAATGAAAATAAGATTAGCTCCATTATCATTGAAGACATAAATACTTAAGTTTGCCTAAAGAACTTTAGTGTAAGTATAATAAGTATCAATGACTTTTGTTTCAGTTGCATAGACTATAAGTCTTCCTGATGCTCCTTTGATTTTAAAATTTTGAAGATTTTCTGGGAAGGAAAAGAGAAGGCTAAAGTTTGCATAGTTTCTATTGAACTTATAGAGTTTGGATGAAGATACAAAGTAAATTAGATCTTAACTAGCAACTTAAGGATTCCATTAAGAAGAAGAAGGAGGATTAACTGCAGACACATACATCCAGTTGGTGCTTGCTTGATAGAGAGTCATCTTTTATGTTGAGTTTGTTGAGTTTGAAGTATAATTACTTGCATTATTCTTCTTTTCAGTGAAAGATATAAGCGAGCAGTCTTCATTTACCATGAACTCATTTTTAAAATCATGTATAGCTCCATTATCCGAACTGAAAGTAGTCAAAGGGAAGGTTCCAAGGACAGTCAACCCAGTTTTATTCCACCTGAGAAGGCCTATTTGTAAAGTTATTTCATCATAAATGACAGAACAACTAAGGCTATCATTAGAACTAACTACATAACGCCACCTACCAGAGTAAATCGTTTAATAAGTAGATAACTTGAAAGTAGTAGGATACCAGTTCATGGCATCACCACTGTATGAGTTAGCTGATCTATTGAGCACGTTCAACTTGAACTGAGACTAGAAGCCGTGATGTGTAATTTCTAAATTTTAGAACTTAGAAGAAAGAATCAACTTATTATCAGCTTCAGAATCTTTTAAGAAGAAGAGAGTTGAAGTTTTCATCTAAGGCGATGATGATGTGTTGTAGTTGGAGTGGTTTGAACCTGAAGAGTTGGTGTAGTTGGCATAGGTGGAGTTAGTGTGGTTGAAGTTGGAGTGGTTTGAACCTGAAGAGTTGGTGTAGTTGGTGTAGGTCGAGTTAGTGTGGTTGTAGTTGGAGTGGTTTGAACCTGAAGAGTTGGTGTAGTTGGCATAGGTGGAGTTAGTGTGGTTGTAGTTGGAGTGGTTTGAACCTGAAGAGTTGGTGTAGTTGGTGTAGGTCGAGTTAGTGTGGTTGTAGTTGGAGTGATTTGAACCTGAAGAGTTGGTGTAGTTGGCATAGGTGGAGTTAGTGTGGTTGTAGTTGGAGTGGTTTTGAACCCGAAGAGTTGGTGTAGTTGTTATAGGTTGAGTTAGGTGAAACTTGGTCACTTAGTGATCTATAAACCCATTCTTTGACAGCGTAAGTGCCATTCACAGTAGTATTGCAGAGAGTTAAGGGCTGTAAGTGGATATTCAGGATTGGGATCTATTCCAAGCTCTTTAAATGAGAGGACATCTGATAGATAAGAATTTGCATTTGTATTTGGGCTATTAGAGAAGTCATCAACAAGAATTCTTTCTCTCATAAAAATGATTTCATTTTCTACTATTTAATAAGCTTGTTCTACAAGTTTTGAGTTGTCCAGTTGCTATAGTAAGTATCGTTCCTGACCAATATAAATCTTTCGTCCATGACAAGTCGTGTAGCTGGTCTCCAACTAACATAAGAATTATTAACTGTCTTAAGGAAAAGTTCAGGTTCTCTGAAGTTGAGGTCATTAATCTTGTTTTGTATATAGTCTACTTTTTTGAACAACAAGTGTCTTTGAGTGACTGGCCTTTGGGTTGTCTCCTAGTAATAAGATGAATTTGAATAATTATATCTTTGGTATGTGTAATTGTAAGTTTAATTAGTGTAGTTAAGACCAAAAGAAGTAAGTTCAGGAGAACACAACAAGTCGATGTCAATCCAAGGTCCATAATAGTTTTATCCTTTGATTCCATTGACTTGAACCTTTTCAATGAAAATAAGATTAGCTCCATTATCATTGAAGACATAAATACTTAAGTTTGCCTAAAGAACTTTAGTGTAAGTATAATAAGTATCAATGACTTTTGTTTCAGTTGCATAGACTATAAGTCTTCCTGATGCTCCTTTGATTTTAAAATTTTGAAGATTTTCTGGGAAGGAAAAGAGAAGGCTAAAGTTTGCATAGTTTCTATTGAACTTATAGAGTTTGGATGAAGATACAAAGTAAATTAGATCTTAACTAGCAACTTAAGGATTCCATTAAGAAGAAGAAGGAGGATTAACTGCAGACACATACATCCAGTTGGTGCTTGCTTGATAGAGAGTCATCTTTTATGTTGAGTTTGTTGAGTTTGAAGTATAATTACTTGCATTATTCTTCTTTTCAGTGAAAGATATAAGCGAGCAGTCTTCATTTACCATGAACTCATTTTTTAAAATCATGTATAGCTCCATTATCCGAACTGAAAGTAGTCAAAGGGAAGGTTCCAAGGACAGTCAACCCAGTTTTATTCCACCTGAGAAGGGCCTATTTGTAAAGTTATTTCATCATAAATGACAGAACAACTAAGGCTATCATTAGAACTAACTACATAACGCCACCTACCAGAGTAAATCGTTTAATAAGTAGATAACTTGAAAGTAGTAGGATACCAGTTCATGGCATCACCACTGTATGAGTTAGCTGATCTATTGAGCACGTTCAACTTGAACTGAGACTAGAAGCCGTGATGTGTAATTTCTAAATTTTAGAACTTAGAAGAAAGAATCAACTTATTATCAGCTTCAGAATCTTTTAAGAAGAAGAGAGTTGAAGTTTTCATCTAAGGCGATGATGATGTGTTGTAGTTGGAGTGATTTGAACCTGAAGAGTTGGTGTAGTTGGCATAGGTGGAGTTAGTGTGGTTGTAGTTGGAGTGGTTTGAACCTGAAGAGTTGGTGTAGTTGGTGTAGGTCGAGTTAGTGTGGTTGTAGTTGGAGTGATTTGAACCTGAAGAGTTGGTGTAGTTGGCATAGGTGGAGTTAGTGTGGTTGTAGTTGGAGTGGTTTGAACCTGAAGAGTTGGTGTAGTTGGCATAGGTGGAGTTAGTGTGGTTGTAGTTGGAGTGGTTTGAACCCGAAGAGTTGGTGTAGTTGTTATAGGTTGAGTTAGGTGAAACTTGGTCACTTAGTGATCTATAAACCCATTCTTTGACAGCGTAAGTGCCATTCACAGTAGTATTGCAGAGAGTTAAGGCTGTAAGTGGATATTCAGGATTGGGATCTATTCCAAGCTCTTTAAATGAGAGGACATCTGATAGATAAGAATTTGCATTTGTATTTGGGCTATTAGAGAAGTCATCAACAAGAATTCTTTCTCTCATAAAAATGATTTCATTTTCTACTATTTAATAAGCTTGTTCTACAAGTTTTTGAGTTGTCCAGTTGCTATAGTAAGTATCGTTCCTGACCAATATAAATCTTTCGTCCATGACAAGTCGTGTAGCTGGTCTCCAACTAACATAAGAATTATTAACTGTCTTAAGGAAAAGTTCAGGTTCTCTGAAGTTGAGGTCATTAATCTTGTTTTGTATATAGTCTACTTTTTTGAACAACAAGTGTCTTTGAGTGACTGGCCTTTGGGTTGTCTCCTAGTAATAAGATGAATTTGAATAATTATATCTTTGGTATGTGTAATTGTAAGTTTAATTAGTGTAGTTAAGACCAAAAGAAGTAAGTTCAGGAGAACACAACAAGTCGATATCAATCCAAGGTCCATAATAGTTTTATCCTTTGATTCCATTGACTTGAACCTTTTCAATGAAAATAAGATTAGCTCCATTATCATTGAAGACATAAATACTTAAGTTTGCCTAAAGAACTTTAGTGTAAGTATAATAAGTATCAATGACTTTTGTTTCAGTTGCATAGACTATAAGTCTTCCTGATGCTCCTTTGATTTTAAAATTTTGAAGATTTTCTGGGAAGGAAAAGAGAAGGCTAAAGTTTGCATAGTTTCTATTGAACTTATAGAGTTTGGATGAAGATACAAAGTAAATTAGATCTTAACTAGCAACTTAAGGATTCCATTAAGAAGAAGAAGGAGGATTAACTGCAGACACATACATCCAGTTGGTGCTTGCTTGATAGAGAGTCATCTTTTATGTTGAGTTTGTTGAGTTTGAAGTATAATTACTTGCATTATTCTTCTTTTCAGTGAAAGATATAAGCGAGCAGTCTTCATTTACCATGAACTCATTTTTAAAATCATGTATAGCTCCATTATCCGAACTGAAAGTAGTCAAAGGGAAGGTTCCAAGGACAGTCAACCCAGTTTTATTCCACCTGAGAAGGCCTATTTGTAAAGTTATTTCATCATAAATGACAGAACAACTAAGGCTATCATTAGAACTAACTACATAACGCCACCTACCAGAGTAAATCGTTTAATAAGTAGATAACTTGAAAGTAGTAGGATACCAGTTCATGGCATCACCACTGTATGAGTTAGCTGATCTATTGAGCACGTTCAACTTGAACTGAGACTAGAAGCCGTGATGTGTAATTTCTAAATTTTAGAACTTAGAAGAAAGAATCAACTTATTATCAGCTTCAGAATCTTTTAAGAAGAAGAGAGTTGAAGTTTTCATCTAAGGCGATGATGATGTGTTGTAGTTGGAGTGGTTTGAACCTGAAGAGTTGGTGTAGTTGGTGTAGGTGGAGTTAGTGTGGTTGTAGTTGGAGTGGTTTGAACCTGAAGAGTTGGTGTAGCTGGTGTAGGTGGAGTTAGTGTGGTTGTAGTTGGAGTGGTTTGAGCCTGAAGAGTTGGTGTAGTTGTTATAGGTGGAGTTAGTGTGGTTGTAGTTGGAGTGGTTTGAACCCGAAGAGTTGGTGTAGTTGTTATAGGTTGAGTTAGGTGAAACTTGGTCACTTAGTGATCTATAAACCCATTCTTTGACAGCGTAAGTGCCATTCACAGTAGTATTGCAGAGAGTTAAGGCTGTAAGTGGATATTCAGGATTGGGATCTATTCCAAGCTCTTTAAATGAGAGGACATCTGATAGATAAGAATTTGCATTTGTATTTGGGCTATTAGAGAAGTCATCAACAAGAATTCTTTCTCTCATAAAAATGATTTCATTTTCTACTATTTAATAAGCTTGTTCTACAAGTTTTTGAGTTGTCCAGTTGCTATAGTAAGTATCGTTCCTGACCAATATAAATCTTTCGTCCATGACAAGTCGTGTAGCTGGTCTCCAACTAACATAAGAATTATTAACTGTCTTAAGGAAAAGTTCAGGTTCTCTGAAGTTGAGGTCATTAATCTTGTTTTGTATATAGTCTACTTTTTTGAACAACAAGTGTCTTTGAGTGACTGGCCTTTGGGTTGTCTCCTAGTAATAAGATGAATTTGAATAATTATATCTTTGGTATGTGTAATTGTAAGTTTAATTAGTGTAGTTAAGACCAAAAGAAGTAAGTTCAGGAGAACACAACAAGTCGATGTCAATCCAAGGTCCATAATAGTTTTATCCTTTGATTCCATTGACTTGAACCTTTTCAATGAAAATAAGATTAGCTCCATTATCATTGAAGACATAAATACTTAAGTTTGCCTAAAGAACTTTAGTGTAAGTATAATAAGTATCAATGACTTTTGTTTCAGTTGCATAGACTATAAGTCTTCCTGATGCTCCTTTGATTTTAAAATTTTGAAGATTTTCTGGGAAGGAAAAGAGAAGGCTAAAGTTTGCATAGTTTCTATTGAACTTATAGAGTTTGGATGAAGATACAAAGTAAATTAGATCTTAACTAGCAACTTAAGGATTCCATTAAGAAGAAGAAGGAGGATTAACTGCAGACACATACATCCAGTTGGTGCTTGCTTGATAGAGAGTCATCTTTTATGTTGAGTTTGTTGAGTTTGAAGTATAATTACTTGCATTATTCTTCTTTTCAGTGAAAGATATAAGCGAGCAGTCTTCATTTACCATGAACTCATTTTTAAAATCATGTATAGCTCCATTATCCGAACTGAAAGTAGTCAAAGGGAAGGTTCCAAGGACAGTCAACCCAGTTTTATTCCACCTGAGAAGGCCTATTTGTAAAGTTATTTCATCATAAATGACAGAACAACTAAGGCTATCATTAGAACTAACTACATAACGCCACCTACCAGAGTAAATCGTTTAATAAGTAGATAACTTGAAAGTAGTAGGATACCAGTTCATGGCATCACCACTGTATGAGTTAGCTGATCTATTGAGCACGTTCAACTTGAACTGAGACTAGAAGCCGTGATGTGTAATTTCTAAATTTTAGAACTTAGAAGAAAGAATCAACTTATTATCAGCTTCAGAATCTTTTAAGAAGAAGAGAGTTGAAGTTTTCATCTAAGGCGATGATGATGTGTTGTAGTTGGAGTGATTTGAACCTGAAGAGTTGGTGTAGTTGGTGTAGGTGGAGTTAGTGTGGTTGTAGTTGGAGTGGTTTGAACCTGAAGAGTTGGTGTAGTTGGTGTAGGTCGAGTTAGTGTGGTTGTAGTTGGAGTGATTTGAACCTGAAGAGTTGGTGTAGTTGGTGTAGGTGGAGTTAGTGTGGTTGTAGTTGGAGTGGTTTGAACCTGAAGAGTTGGTGTAGTTGGTGTAGGTCGAGTTAGTGTGGTTGTAGTTGGAGTGGTTTGAACCCGAAGAGTTGGTGTAGTTGTTATAGGTTGAGTTAGGTGAAACTTGGTCACTTAGTGATCTATAAACCCATTCTTTGACAGCGTAAGTGCCATTCACAGTAGTATTGCAGAGAGTTAAGGCTGTAAGTGGATATTCAGGATTGGGATCTATTCCAAGCTCTTTAAATGAGAGGACATCTGATAGATAAGAATTTGCATTTGTATTTGGGCTATTAGAGAAGTCATCAACAAGAATTCTTTCTCTCATAAAAATGATTTCATTTTCTACTATTTAATAAGCTTGTTCTACAAGTTTTTGAGTTGTCCAGTTGCTATAGTAAGTATCGTTCCTGACCAATATAAATCTTTCGTCCATGACAAGTCGTGTAGCTGGTCTCCAACTAACATAAGAATTATTAACTGTCTTAAGGAAAAGTTCAGGTTCTCTGAAGTTGAGGTCATTAATCTTGTTTTGTATATAGTCTACTTTTTTGAACAACAAGTGTCTTTGAGTGACTGGCCTTTGGGTTGTCTCCTAGTAATAAGATGAATTTGAATAATTATATCTTTGGTATGTGTAATTGTAAGTTTAATTAGTGTAGTTAAGACCAAAAGAAGTAAGTTCAGGAGAACACAACAAGTCGATGTCAATCCAAGGTCCATAATAGTTTTATCCTTTGATTCCATTGACTTGAACCTTTTCAATGAAAATAAGATTAGCTCCATTATCATTGAAGACATAAATACTTAAGTTTGCCTAAAGAACTTTAGTGTAAGTATAATAAGTATCAATGACTTTTGTTTCAGTTGCATAGACTATAAGTCTTCCTGATGCTCCTTTGATTTTAAAATTTTGAAGATTTTCTGGGAAGGAAAAGAGAAGGCTAAAGTTTGCATAGTTTCTATTGAACTTATAGAGTTTGGATGAAGATACAAAGTAAATTAGATCTTAACTAGCAACTTAAGGATTCCATTAAGAAGAAGAAGGAGGATTAACTGCAGACACATACATCCAGTTGGTGCTTGCTTGATAGAGAGTCATCTTTTATGTTGAGTTTGTTGAGTTTGAAGTATAATTACTTGCATTATTCTTCTTTTCAGTGAAAGATATAAGCGAGCAGTCAGTCTTCATTTACCATGAACTCATTTTTAAAATCATGTATAGCTCCATTATCCGAACTGAAAGTAGTCAAAGGGAAGGTTCCAAGGACAGTCAACCCAGTTTTATTCCACCTGAGAAGGCCTATTTGTAAAGTTATTTCATCATAAATGACAGAACAACTAAGGCTATCATTAGAACTAACTACATAACGCCACCTACCAGAGTAAATCGTTTAATAAGTAGATAACTTGAAAGTAGTAGGATACCAGTTCATGGCATCACCACTGTATGAGTTAGCTGATCTATTGAGCACGTTCAACTTGAACTGAGACTAGAAGCCGTGATGTGTAATTTCTAAATTTTAGAACTTAGAAGAAAGAATCAACTTATTATCAGCTTCAGAATCTTTTAAGAAGAAGAGAGTTGAAGTTTTCATCTAAGGCGATGATGATGTGTTGTAGTTGGAGTGGTTTGAACCTGAAGAGTTGGTGTAGTTGGTGTAGGTGGAGTTAGTGTGGTTGTAGTTGGAGTGGTTTGAACCTGAAGAGTTGGTGTAGCTGGTGTAGGTGGAGTTAGTGTGGTTGTAGTTGGAGTGGTTTGAGCCTGAAGAGTTGGTGTAGTTGTTATAGGTGGAGTTAGTGTGGTTGTAGTTGGAGTGGTTTGAACCCGAAGAGTTGGTGTAGTTGTTATAGGTTGAGTTAGGTGAAACTTGGTCACTTAGTGATCTATAAACCCATTCTTTGACAGCGTAAGTGCCATTCACAGTAGTATTGCAGAGAGTTAAGGCTGTAAGTGGATATTCAGGATTGGGATCTATTCCAAGCTCTTTAAATGAGAGGACATCTGATAGATAAGAATTTGCATTTGTATTTGGGCTATTAGAGAAGTCATCAACAAGAATTCTTTCTCTCATAAAAATGATTTCATTTTCTACTATTTAATAAGCTTGTTCTACAAGTTTTTGAGTTGTCCAGTTGCTATAGTAAGTATCGTTCCTGACCAATATAAATCTTTCGTCCATGACAAGTCGTGTAGCTGGTCTCCAACTAACATAAGAATTATTAACTGTCTTAAGGAAAAGTTCAGGTTCTCTGAAGTTGAGGTCATTAATCTTGTTTTGTATATAGTCTACTTTTTTGAACAACAAGTGTCTTTGAGTGACTGGCCTTTGGGTTGTCTCCTAGTAATAAGATGAATTTGAATAATTATATCTTTGGTATGTGTAATTGTAAGTTTAATTAGTGTAGTTAAGACCAAAAGAAGTAAGTTCAGGAGAACACAACAAGTCGATGTCAATCCAAGGTCCATAATAGTTTTATCCTTTGATTCCATTGACTTGAACCTTTTCAATGAAAATAAGATTAGCTCCATTATCATTGAAGACATAAATACTTAAGTTTGCCTAAAGAACTTTAGTGTAAGTATAATAAGTATCAATGACTTTTGTTTCAGTTGCATAGACTATAAGTCTTCCTGATGCTCCTTTGATTTTAAAATTTTGAAGATTTTCTGGGAAGGAAAAGAGAAGGCTAAAGTTTGCATAGTTTCTATTGAACTTATAGAGTTTGGATGAAGATACAAAGTAAATTAGATCTTAACTAGCAACTTAAGGATTCCATTAAGAAGAAGAAGGAGGATTAACTGCAGACACATACATCCAGTTGGTGCTTGCTTGATAGAGAGTCATCTTTTATGTTGAGTTTGTTGAGTTTGAAGTATAATTACTTGCATTATTCTTCTTTTCAGTGAAAGATATAAGCGAGCAGTCTTCATTTACCATGAACTCATTTTTAAAATCATGTATAGCTCCATTATCCGAACTGAAAGTAGTCAAAGGGAAGGTTCCAAGGACAGTCAACCCAGTTTTATTCCACCTGAGAAGGCCTATTTGTAAAGTTATTTCATCATAAATGACAGAACAACTAAGGCTATCATTAGAACTAACTACATAACGCCACCTACCAGAGTAAATCGTTTAATAAGTAGATAACTTGAAAGTAGTAGGATACCAGTTCATGGCATCACCACTGTATGAGTTAGCTGATCTATTGAGCACGTTCAACTTGAACTGAGACTAGAAGCCGTGATGTGTAATTTCTAAATTTTAGAACTTAGAAGAAAGAATCAACTTATTATCAGCTTCAGAATCTTTTAAGAAGAAGAGAGTTGAAGTTTTCATCTAAGGCGATGATGATGTGTTGTAGTTGGAGTGGTTTGAACCTGAAGAGTTGGTGTAGTTGGCATAGGTGGAGTTAGTGTGGTTGAAGTTGGAGTGGTTTGAACCTGAAGAGTTGGTGTAGTTGGTGTAGGTCGAGTTAGTGTGGTTGTAGTTGGAGTGGTTTGAACCTGAAGAGTTGGTGTAGTTGGCATAGGTGGAGTTAGTGTGGTTGTAGTTGGAGTGGTTTGAACCTGAAGAGTTGGTGTAGTTGGTGTAGGTCGAGTTAGTGTGGTTGTAGTTGGAGTGATTTGAACCTGAAGAGTTGGTGTAGTTGGCATAGGTGGAGTTAGTGTGGTTGTAGTTGGAGAGTGATCTATAAACCCATTCTTTGACAGCGTAAGTGCCATTCACAGTAGTATTGCAGAGAGTTAAGGCTGTAAGTGGATATTCAGGATTGGGATCTATTCCAAGCTCTTTAAATGAGAGGACATCTGATAGATAAGAATTTGCATTTGTATTTGGGCTATTAGAGAAGTCATCAACAAGAATTCTTTCTCTCATAAAAATGATTTCATTTTCTACTATTTAATAAGCTTGTTCTACAAGTTTTTGAGTTGTCCAGTTGCTATAGTAAGTATCGTTCCTGACCAATATAAATCTTTCGTCCATGACAAGTCGTGTAGCTGGTCTCCAACTAACATAAGAATTATTAACTGTCTTAAGGAAAAGTTCAGGTTCTCTGAAGTTGAGGTCATTAATCTTGTTTTGTATATAGTCTACTTTTTTGAACAACAAGTGTCTTTGAGTGACTGGCCTTTGGGTTGTCTCCTAGTAATAAGATGAATTTGAATAATTATATCTTTGGTATGTGTAATTGTAAGTTTAATTAGTGTAGTTAAGACCAAAAGAAGTAAGTTCAGGAGAACACAACAAGTCGATGTCAATCCAAGGTCCATAATAGTTTTATCCTTTGATTCCATTGACTTGAACCTTTTCAATGAAAATAAGATTAGCTCCATTATCATTGAAGACATAAATACTTAAGTTTGCCTAAAGAACTTTAGTGTAAGTATAATAAGTATCAATGACTTTTGTTTCAGTTGCATAGACTATAAGTCTTCCTGATGCTCCTTTGATTTTAAAATTTTGAAGATTTTCTGGGAAGGAAAAGAGAAGGCTAAAGTTTGCATAGTTTCTATTGAACTTATAGAGTTTGGATGAAGATACAAAGTAAATTAGATCTTAACTAGCAACTTAAGGATTCCATTAAGAAGAAGAAGGAGGATTAACTGCAGACACATACATCCAGTTGGTGCTTGCTTGATAGAGAGTCATCTTTTATGTTGAGTTTGTTGAGTTTGAAGTATAATTACTTGCATTATTCTTCTTTTCAGTGAAAGATATAAGCGAGCAGTCTTCATTTACCATGAACTCATTTTTAAAATCATGTATAGCTCCATTATCCGAACTGAAAGTAGTCAAAGGGAAGGTTCCAAGGACAGTCAACCCAGTTTTATTCCACCTGAGAAGGCCTATTTGTAAAGTTATTTCATCATAAATGACAGAACAACTAAGGCTATCATTAGAACTAACTACATAACGCCACCTACCAGAGTAAATCGTTTAATAAGTAGATAACTTGAAAGTAGTAGGATACCAGTTCATGGCATCACCACTGTATGAGTTAGCTGATCTATTGAGCACGTTCAACTTGAACTGAGACTAGAAGCCGTGATGTGTAATTTCTAAATTTTAGAACTTAGAAGAAAGAATCAACTTATTATCAGCTTCAGAATCTTTTAAGAAGAAGAGAGTTGAAGTTTTCATCTAAGGCGATGATGATGTGTTGTTTGGACTGTAAGTAATATTAGAATGAGAACTATTGTTCTGGGCACTAGCTAAAGTAGCTATGATAAGAATCACACCTAGTATCATGATGCTTTTCATATCTCCTTGCTTAATAATTATAATGAAATACGCGTCAACTCACGCTATTAAATCCCCATACGACTAAATAACCTAATTCATTCTGATAAATTAACAATCAAGCATATAAATAAACCATCATACAACTCAAATTTCTTTTAAATAGTTGATTTTTACTCATTTTTAACTGATTTTGCTAGTTCTTACCTTTTTTTTCAAGTAGGACTTATATTTCAAAATTGTTTATTCCAAATAAAATATCAAAAATACACTTTCATTATTATCAACTAATTCCTTTGAAAATGACATTGTATATTTTGTCTCTTACCTTCTATCTTGATAAAATTTATCTCAAACTAATAAAAAACCACATCTTTTATTCTTTAACATTATTTTTCATAGTAGAGCTTATTTTTTGTAAACTGGCCTTAAATTGATCATATCAATCAAACTGAAAGAAGACTAAAGATTTCTGTGTCTTCTGGTTGCCTACTTAAGCAAGAGTTTCAGAAAAAGTTAGTTATCAGAATTAAAAATCAGATCAAATTATAATCAAAGTTTATCTATTTCCAAGTCCAAAATTACTAAGGTGGTTTGCTTTTGATCTTTAAAATCACAAAAAAGTTTAAAGTTTAAAAGCTAGAAAGATAAGTTTAACTCTTTGGATATCTTCAATTGAGGAATATTGAAGTTTTCCTCTGAATAGCCTGTAACATACTCTAATAATTACTTTGTATTTTGATTGTTCGTTCAATTATTTATTGTACAGTTGCTGATCAAGAGTATTAATGATGCATCATAGCCTAATTTTTGAGAATTATCAAGATCCCCAAGAATTAAAACGCTTAAAAGATTCTCTTCATTTACTTATGCCGACTTAAACTTGATATATTATCAAGAATTATCATTGATATCATCAACTATGACTTTAGTTTTAAGATAAATATAAATTTAACTCATAAACAACATACTAAAAGGGGTTGGGGTTGGGGTTGGGGTTGGGGTTGGGGTTGGGGTTGGGGTTGGGGTTGGGGTTGGGGTTGGG
>CAXIUT010000018.1:0-21023 GCA_964035545.1 Bugula neritina
CCCCAAACCCCAAACCCCAACCCCAACCCCAACCCCACCAACCCCAACCCCAACCCCAACCCCCAACCCCAACCCCAACCCCAACCCCAACCCCAACCCCAAGATTTGATTATGAAATAGCTATTGGAATAAGAGTTATATTAAAATACTATTGATATGTTTATGATTAATTTTGATACTATTCAGTTATTTTATGTATTTTATGACTATTCCTATCTTTTTAATGGAACATCTTCAGTTATCATCATCTCGTTATCATTATCCAACTAAATTTTATTATTCTATCCAGAAGTTATCATCTCAACTTCCTAGTTCCTTTGCAACTCCTATCTCTATTCTTAAAGGATTTTCTTTTTTCCTGTCTATGCTTTTTATTTATAGTTGAGGTATACTTCTAACATTATTGCTGTAAATACTACTAACATCCCTGTAGTTTGTCTCTTATTGAGTGTGTGTCCGAAGTATATGATATTCACAATCACTGTCACACACTTTCTAGTTGCTATTACGAAAGGAGCCACATGCTGCTTGAAGAGTTTTATCATTCTATAAATTACTAACTGACCTACAGCGTTGAGAACAGAAAAATAAAGAATGTCTCGTTGAAATTCACTATGGTTAATTATATAGGTGTAAATGTATTCGAGTTGTTGAGTTATTGTGGCGTAGGCTAGAGAGACCAGACATGTGTACATGTTGATAGAGAAGTACATATCGATTACTCCTGGGTTAAATTCTGACTTTATCTAAGCTTGCAGATCGGGAAGCATGCCATCTCCTATCAGAGAGACTACTAGAGGAGAAGACTGATCAAACTGAGAGATCTATTGTTGCCTTTTTATTACTATTTGAAAAAATTGAACATGAATATGCCAATAGAAACCATTAGACCAATCCAGAGTTTGTTTTTTGATAGTTTGAGTTTTTATTCTTTACTCTCGAGCAAAAGAGAGCTACTAGGATCACTGAGAGGAGGCTACAGGATTTTACCATGACTACTGCTGGAAATGAAGCATTTTGAATGGCTTTATTGTAGGTTATCATGCAGAGGTTTATCACTAAACTGCAGTAAATGGCATTTCTCCAAGGAATATCGATTGGCACTTGTTGGTATTGCTTATGTAGAAACAAGCGGATGAAGAAGCCAATGAGGGTGCAGATGAGTTGTGGAAGAAGGTGAAGATGATGGCTGATTCGAAGGTAGTTTCTGACTGGTCGAGGTCGTTGACGTATGAATGTTTGAGTCTTGGTGGTGGAATAAATACAATTTTTAGTGGTAGATGCCTGAGGTAATGTAGCAGGAGTAGATGAGAGCGACGTAGAGGATGAATTCTAGACTAGTTTTGATGATGCTGGTTAGACTTTGCGGATCAGTTAGTAGAGGCATTATTGAGTGATTATAATAGTGATAATAATAATAGTGAATAAAATAAAATGTTTTCACTGCCTGGCCTACCTTTACTAGGCAAGAAGTAGCCTTCTAGTCAGATAAGACACTAACTGAACAACGAAGGATGTCGTTGTCCTTTATGTCAGAAGGTGAATATAAAGGAAAATATGTTATTTTCCTTGGGACTGTATATTGATCGAGGTTCATAGTAGTATAACCCTTTGCATCATAAATAGACCTATTTAGATATGATAGACTAATTGATGGTTTGGGACAAATATGCTCGTAAGTTACGATATTGTTTGCCTGAAATATGTGTATTTTACAACAGCAATCCAGTTCATCTGCTGACCAAGTCAAAAGATACTGCTTCTATCAAGTTGATTCGTAATAAATCCAAGTTGAATATGTTCGAGTTGCAACATTTCTTTTTGGATGGGTATTTATCACATTTTCCCTAGACTGTTAATAAAAAAAGGTAAAAACATTAATTCAAGTAAAAAATGAGACAAATTTGTATCATTGCAGCCAAGTATAGTAAAAATGTTACTTGTCTTTTGACACTCGACCAACTAGGCAACATGTTTAAATCTAAATTCAAGTATATGAGAGAAGATCTCATGTATTTGCAGACTTTAGTTGGAGCTCAACATTCTGCTTAGTTCATGCTGAAAGTTAATATCTCTGTCTTGGAAAAAGAATAGCCTTAAATCTATCAAAGGGCGAAGACAGAAGCATCTATCTTTGTTGGAGAGATTAAAATAACTGATCCCGAGTACTACTCTTAGAAGTAGTAGATCTAGTATGAAAAAAAACTAAGAAGGGAAAATAAGAAAGGATATTTGATATACCAGTCTTTGAAGATAGTCTTAATATCATCCAAGTTAAAACCTGATATTATTACTGAGAGTGTATTCAAATGGACTTGTGTGAAAGGAAATGATTTTCTTTGGGATATAAGGATCCTTTAAGTAGAGAAAAGTGCTCCTTATTGCCAGAGTTCTGGAATGCAGGCTCTTTAGATCAAATTGCAAAAAACCATGAGCATGATTTAATTTGGGGCATAAACTGAGAAAGAACTGGTTGATCCAAACAAATTGAGTCCTAAAACCAAGGAGATGAGTCGGTGGTTATAGAAAAGTACTTAGGATGAATGGAATTAGATGAAGATAATAAGGACTCGGTTGTAGAAGTTGGAGAGCGAGAAGAAGACTTTATTGGAGAGTCAGAAGTAAGGCAATTTGGGTAGCAAAATGTTTAGAATGAGAAATATGGAAAAGGGATTCAAAAGATATGATGAGCCAGTCTTTTAACCCATAAATGGGATGATTAGTTAGCCTTTAATATCATAGATTCATCTAATTCTCTATATTTTGGACTAAAATACTTCAATAAACTATGAAGTTAAGGGTGATTGATGATATAAAATAATATAGAATCATTTAAGCCATTTTAGGTATTATACTTCTCTTTTGAGTTCTATTTTTTTTTATTATTCAACTATTGACGGGTCATAATCTTCTAGTTATTTTTTTAGTCGATTGTACTAAACTCTTTATTTCCAACTATGTTGCGAACACATTGCCATTTGATGTTTTAGGTGTTATTTCTTCATATATCTTGTTATTTTCCATCCTACAAAAATACTACCTATGATCAATAGTGTCACACCTAAATATATAAAATTCTTTAGTCCGTTTTTTATCTTACCTATCATAGTATACTTCTATTGAACTGGTCTATCGTATTATCTTTTGTAGTTTTTTGTCATTTTTTAAGGTTTTTATCTGAAACTGTTGATGAGACTGGCAAATCCTTTACCCAAATAGCTGCCTGTTTTAATAACTCCTGGGTTTCCTCTTCCTGTTCTTCTTCTGCCTCCATTAGCATAAACTAGAAGAAGAATAAAAATAAGAAGTTGTATTTTCATTGTTTCTAAAATCCAATTAGTAATAATTGATAACAATCTAACAATAAAGATTGGTATTAGTGTAGAAATTTGTTAATAAGTGTATGAAAAATAAAAATATGATGAAAAGGATAGTTATTACATTGAATTGAGTTAATTATAAATAAAATAAATAAGATAGATCATTATTAATCAGTTGATTGATTTAGAAAACTTAATAAAAAAAAAATTATAGAAAATTTTAATATCTCAATTAATTTCAAATTGTTAATACTTCCGAGGTTTTTAATATTTTTTTAATTGATAATTCTAATTGGCTAGTATAAAAAAATAATCGATCTAGTATCGATGAATTGATCTATATTTAAAGAAATTGTCTTCAAATTGTTTAATATCTTATTTATAATCATAAACATCGAGTTAATATTTAAACTTGAAAAGCAGCAAGACAGTTATAAAATAAAGGGCACATTTGATGAGTATTAATAAAAACTATTTTGATGATAAAATCTATTCAGGAAAGTAGAAGAAGATATTTTTTGTTTATTGATTTATTTATTGTTTCAGATATAAAATTATAAAAGAGAAACTTTCTCAATACTATAATATATTTGTACTAAAATAATCGTATTAATGATACTAGTCATAGATTGTGTATTCTTAATTATTGAATTAAAATCTCTAAAACATGATTTTTAAGAAATGCACATTTTATAATTTTACCAATTTGATTTCTATTTGCCTAGTGCTATTTTATAATTCAATAACAAATGGCAAGAGTGCCTCAATCTGACCCTCTGACTTAAGCTATGTATAACTATGAACCTATAGAAAATGGAGTGCAACTATACCTTCACAGATTAAAAGCAAAAGATATTTAGAGTTTCAACCGTGTTCGCCGCAACAATGTTGACATTCCTTACTTTTTAGACAGTATGATATCAGAAATTCAACAGGTCATATAAATGCAAATCTATGCATTCTTTAACAATAATACTCACTAAAGTGATATCAGATAAAGGCTAGAAGAAAAAGTAAGAGTCAATAACTAAGAATTGAATATCCTTTCAGATATTTCTAGGTTGGAAAATCGTCTATTGGGATGGCTTATCAGCAATAATTAATAGTCTTCAAGATTTTTCACTGACTTTGCTTCAGAATTATACCATTTTAAAAAGTAGATCAGGAAAGAACACAAATATATGAGGGATTTTTTGTTAAAAGAAAAAAATAAGTAGTTTATAATGAATGAACTTGAGGAAGAAATAAGTTTTGAAAAGTCTCAAGTTAGAAATAACAGTGTAGTATTGCCGAAAGTGGATTAGAAGCAACATGGTAAAGTCACTGAGAAAGGTTCTAGCCATAGAGTAGGAACACCAAATAAACGTGGGAAAAAATGCATTGAAAAAATATAAAAATCTGAATACGATCTGAGAAAAGTTCTTTTCTAAAAACTTAAAAAACACAGTCATTGATTTTATGCTTTATTTTTAAACTTTAATAAATCATTCATATATAATTTGCAATAATAACTTGCCTTTAAATAACATCAAAAATACTCTATTTAAAATAAAAAATTAAAGAAGCAATAAATTAGCTTTATTTTAAATACATCAAATAAGGCCAAATATACTTTTCATCAATCAACGAATTTTATATTCTTATTTATATTTACATCTAGCTCGATATCCAATCTATTTTTTGATATTATTCCTTTAAATTTACAAAAGGCTTATGGTTTATCAATTTATTAAATTCTTTTCAATAAAAGAACCTTTCAAGATGAATGGAATTCATAGCATATTCTGAGTTAGAGTTAAATAATGTATATTTGTGAGTTTACTTTATACTATAAATCTATGATAATATGATCATCAAAATAAAACAATTTCAATCATTCTTTATTACTTTTTGTGTCCATTATTTTTTGTAATTTTCTTTACAGATCATCATCAAGTTTCATCTTTTATTTAAATCTTCTGGGATCGAAGGGAGTCTCCTCTCTCTAATATTATTATTCTCCACTATCATCCTAACCTTAATTTTATTAATCTCCCTCATAATCCTATTCATCTTCGTTCTATTAGTCGTGCTCTGTAGTTTGAAATTCTACGTTGATATTTCTAACTTAATCTGTGAAAATAAGGTCTTGTTCTTTTCTTTTGACCCAGGGTGGCTCAGGTCTATTCTCTACCTCTGAAATACTCAGACACTCTAAGATAAAAGTTGGATTGATTTTGGGAGAATACTAAAGAAAGAGCTGTTTGGCATAGGGCATAAGGTAACAAAATTTAGTTCTCTAAATATACAGATAAATACCAGAATGAAATTAGATAGCTAGATGTCAATATTGTCTGCACTTTATCCTAACATTGACCTGAATAAATGGAATTATATTATCTTTTTTTATTTAGTAGTTTAAGACTACTTGTTTTTTAAGCTTTGGAAGAGAAGCCGGCTTAGAGTTTATACTATATCGCTTCTTTGAAAATGTTATTTAGCTGGAAGAAGGTCTCTAACAAATATCTAGTGGGCTTTTTTTTTATCCCCATTAGCCAAGTGACAAATAAACAAATTGTAGTTCAAATAATGCAGCTAGTTATACTTAGTTTAAGCTTATATTATAATCTATAATCCTTCCTAGTTTTATGGGGTTTACTATTCTGTGTTATTGGGCGGGTTTTATTCCATGTCCATAAGGGTCTTTTATTTGATAGCTAGAGTTAATTGATTGATTGCTTATTACAGTTGTCCCAGATGGAAATATTTTATCCCTAAATAGCAATGATACTCCATTCTATTAAAAAACATGACCTTCTCAGGATCACTTTATTCTATCTACCACTGACCTAGCATTATGTTGCATATCATTTGATCTGCAGGTGATTGTAGCTTTGTCTTGGCCTAACTTATGCGCAGCTATTTGAAGTGGATTAAAGTCTAAAGTTGTAGTCTTTGCCTTTAGTCCACTATCTATTCCAGACAGTTAAAGGCTAGGTCGTATTATTTTGATATGTAAAAAAGAGAACATTATAATGCTTTTATATCCACTGAAGGGTTTAAGTCTTTGTATTTTTTGAGGTCGTCAAGTCCTTTTGAGCTTTGGTCGTTGGCGAATAGAAGTTTGGACCTTTATAGGTATGCTTGAGGGTATTTTTAATCTAGGTTGATGCAGATGTTGAAGTCATTGAGAGATTGTTTGGTATTTCCAAGAGTTCTATATATTTTAGTGATTACTCATGTGCAAGTGCTCTGTAGAAGAAATACTTGGCAACATTTTACTATGATTTCGAGATGGCTTTGATGATATCTTGGAGGCCTTCTTATGTTTTACCCAGATATAAATAAATCAATGCTCTTAAATATAACATATTCGAGTTGGAATCGTTGACATCATAGGCTTTATCTAGCTCTTTTAAAGCAATGAACAACTATTCCAGAGTCTGCAACTAATCCTATATCAAATTAAAAATACTTCATCTTTCATAGCTTTTGTTTTTTATGCAAAAGTCATGGCTCTGTAAATATAAGGTTCTATCTTCATGTTGGGAGAACCTGCGCATATGACGATTTGTGCGTTATCAAATTTTTACAAAGCTTAAGTAAATAGTTGTTTTTGTACGAGTACTATACCCTATGCGATGAGTTGATTGTAGATGATATGTTTATCTTTGAGCGTGAACTACTAATTGACGAGATAGTCTTGGATGGCTTCTTGGTGTTGACTGAGCATGAAGTGTCCAAAGGCTCTATAGAGGTAGAAGAGTTGATTGAAATAAGATCCAAGTTAGTATTACTTTTGTAGTTTATTGAGATTATAAACTCCTTCTTTGATTTTTCTTTTCATTAGAAAAACAACACCCTCAGCAAACAACTTATACTTATCGATGTCTACTGAAGTGACATTCAAGAAAGAAGAACGATTGATGTGATAGTTGGCACTATAAAAATCTCTATCTTAGATTTTAGATTTAGCTATTTCAACTAGTGAATTAGCCACCGACTCAACACTATTGTTTATTCTGATACATCTTTAAAAGGAAAGAAGGCCTCCTTTTTTGTTATTTTAATAAAACTGGATCAAGCCTTTATAATAGTACAAATCACTATTCTAGTTGTCTATTTGCTCAAGTTGGCTTACATCTTTTTTACATTCTTTCATCTTCTTCATTGAGTGATTTATCTTCAAACGCTACAGTAGTATTTTTGGTCTCAGTTTGTTCTACTGGTCTGCATACAAAGCAGAATTCAAACTTGCCATGCAATTTGATATTCTTCCCAACTTTTTCAAGCAAAGGGAATAATTAAGAAGTATTTAAGGGTTATCTTTTTTTATTTTTAAGACAGTTTAGTAATCACAAACAGCTTATTTATAATTTTCTTGATGTTAGTATAATTTTGTTCTGTAGAGATTCAAATCAAAGTAATCTGGATATTTATAAAGTCCTTTATCTACTATCTATAAAGCTTATTCGATCTTTTATAAGTTTTTTGCAGCAATAGCACTAAAAAGATAAACTGTTTTTTTGTTGAAAGTGGGAAAAGATTTGATGAGATTGCTTAAAAGATCAAAAGCTTTGAGATAGTTGTGTTTGGTGAGATGACACAGAGCTGCATAGTAGTGTGCTTCAGGCATATCTGGGTGTTTATCGATAGTGAGTTAAAACAATTTTAAAGCTTATGAATTTTTACCTTCTTTGTACAATTTTCTTGCTTATTCGTAGTAGTTAAGGTCTGAGGGAAGGACTGGATTGGCACTGAGATACTGGGTGGTTTGTTCTTTGAGTTTCTTTTTGAGACTGCCACTGATAGATTTCCTTCTTATTTTGAAGATATCTTGTTTATCTGTAGAATCCTACTTTCTGGTTGTCAGTGCTGGCTCTTTAGAATATCGATGTTTTTTATCATGCTAGTTACTTTGATATATGTGAAAGGATTAATGCCCTTTTTGTTCTTTATCGCTATCTTTGTAACGATGATTGGTCTTTAACTATGCTAGATTTAATTTCTATATTTTAGGTCTGTGTTATTGGGACTATTCCTGCTTTTTTGATTGTTTTGGTTGTGATTTTCTGAATGATTGATCTTTTTGTTTGTCTTTGAAGACTAGTTGTGCTTCATAGATGTTTTTCAGACGGGCCTAGTTGCCCAACCCCAACCCCAACCCCAACCCCAACCCCAACCCCAACCCCAACCCCAACCCCAACCCCAACCCCAACCCCTTATTTATAATTATATTGATTGTTTTAACTTATATTAATTATTCATGATGATATTTGTGATTCCCCTTCTTGACATTGATGAGGCCATCCAATAAGTCTGATCTTTCACTAAGCTATACAGTTCAAGCACTATTCTTTCATTTGTTTTAGCTGAGGTAGTTTTTACCATACTACCATTGTTGAGACATTGTTGATGATCTTCATTTATCGACAATGACAACAATCTTTATTTCAAAGCTATATTTCAATTGGAACTTTGTTGAATAGATATTAGATAGAGATGGTATTGATTGTATTAGTTATTATAATTCTGAATGTAGAAACCCAACAAACATAAAAATACTACTAAGTCATCTTCTTTACCTAAACAGAATAATCAAAAAGTATCAAAATAGTCAAAATTACAAAAATTGGTCAAAACTAGTGATCACTTTGATTTCATAGAGAATGGAAAAATCAAATGCACATTGACTGGACATTAGTTTGGTCCTACTTTATAAAACTATTAAAGCTACTTGAAGTCGAAATCCTATAAAAAAGGACTATAAAGTCAATTTGATATTTCTTAGCTAGAAGAATATCTGGTGCCTTTCAAAGGAAATAAAAACTTTCTGTTTTGTAGATTAACTGGGGCAAAATTACCAAAAAAAAAAACTGCTATTCAAAGACATATCAATAGTAGTAAATTCAAATTCAGAAAATAAAAAAGTAAATCTTTCCTTTATTCAGTTTAATAAGGTCAAGCTGAAGAGTAAAAAGAGGAAGAAGAGGAAGAAGAAATCGAGGAAGATGAAGAGTAGGAAGAAATCGAAGAAGATGAAGAGGAAGAGTAGGAAGAAATCGAAGAAGATGAAGAGGAAGAGGAAATCGATGAATAGTAAGAAGAGTAAGAGGTGAAGATGAAGCCAGTAAAGAATGGCAAGCATAAGTCAAAGAAGTGATAGTGGTTGCAATTGACTTTGTATGAATATAACATAAATTAAATCAATCATCTTCTTTATGCATAAGTTCTTGTATTCTTTGTGTTATTTTTTGTCTTTGGGTTTAATTTTCTTCTAGAATTTTATCGCCAAGTTCTAACACTTTGATCTTTGTTCTATCACAGATAGCTGCAACCATTCCTAAATTTGATTCGGTCCAGGTCAATCCCTCTCCAACTCCTACTGCCCATTCTACTTTACCTTCCACCCAATCTACAACAACGAACTCCTGTTAAATAAAGCCAGCTATTTTACAGCCATTATTAATCCATCCCCATTAGTATCCTTCTTCAATACTTTCTAGATGCTCTCTTTGCTGCTAGGAATAAATTCGAGAGTAGCTATCTCCTCCATTAGCTATAAAGAGTCCGTGTCTGTTATAGGAGATGGAAGTGATGGGATATGAGAGTGGCTCATAGGCATAGGTGATGGGATTGGGATAAAGATGTCTTATTTATGGTCTAGTATTGAGGATAGTAGCTATAGAATCAATTTGATCTATTCTATTGGCTTTACAGACTTTTTAGATGTGTGCTTTTATCTATCGGACATTTTTAGGAAGGAGATTCAATAGAAAAGGGTAAACTGTGGGTCTAAATTTTATACCTGATTGCATGTCTAGCATTAATTTACCTTCCGAATTGGAGAAGTGGTTGATTGGAGCTAGAGTTGCTCGAAGTACGCTTCCTCCTTATGATCCAACTACAAATATATTCTTGTTGATATAGGATTGATTCATTGTTAAGCCACTCACTGGGATTACAACATTTTATTTCTTTCTTAACATTAAAAAACCTTTTATTGGATACTTCAACAAAGACTTTGATTTTGTTTATTCAGTTAGTGCTTGATTAGTCACTTACCAAAGTAAAATTTTACCATCAGAACCTAAAGATAGTAAGTTATGTTGAGTTTATGGCTTACCTGGAGGACGATAAGCCCACCAGTTGAGTTTAGTTATGCAATCTTTATGGAAGTAATCGTCTACTATTGTCTTTCCTAGTTGTGAGCTATCCTTTTTAGAGAAGTCGAAAAGATAGATCTATCCGATATAGGTTCCTACGGCTAAGATGGAAGGCTTTTTTGGATGAAAACTGATGCAATTGATGCAATTCTATATGATGAATGGTGTACAGGAACCGATATTACTTCTGGTTTTGAAGGCTTAAAGTTTCTTTTGAAGATTCCCCATAGACAAATCATTGACTTATGTGAACAGGTGGTTTAGTGCTAAAATTTAGCATACCCTGCTGCTATGATAACTCCTGAAGCATTCCAACTAACACATGACACATCCAGATGATCTTCGTTAGGATTGTCTAGGTTCTATAGAGTGTGAGCGAGCCTGGACTATCTTTTGAAAGAAACTTCATTGTCTTTGCCAAAACCTAAATCTAAATTAAAGTACGTCCATAGAGTGGCAAATTCTACTATAGTTACTTTTACATGAGCGGGGTGATCTTTCTTAGAAACCTTTAGACCTTTTTGAGGTTATCTCCTTCGAGCTATACTTATTAGTTTTAATTGTTTTGATGGATTTGACTTTTATGCATATCTTCTTCTATTTATTTTTGGATAAGAGAGGGACTAACTTGAACATCTATTGATGTTTTTTACGAGTTGCGGATCATCGTTTCAATTTTGATTTATTTAGTAGCAAATTCGTCAGTTATGGTGCCTCTTCCTTGTTTGCCTCCTTCAGACTACTGTGCTAAACTTGGTTAGAGACAAGTACTTATAGCTAAGAACAGGAGGTTCAAAGTCATCAAGATAAAGTTATCGACGCATCCTTTTTAAATATTATCAAGATTCTTAATTATTAAACAAGATAATCAATTTGACTTTTCTATTTGCTAAAAAATTAAATAATAGGAGATTAAATCATAAGGTTGCTATTAATAAATAATAATTAGGACAGAAAGTCTAAAATAGAGATGAATAGAATAAATAAACCAATGAATAAACTTAAAATGAACTCTACTTCACTAGTAAATAACAAATGGGTTAAATCAACTACTATTAACTAATCTAAAACAAAAAATAACCCTTATCACTCACATAGTTTTGCTGAATTAAATCAGGTCAAAAAGTCAACTTAAAAAAATAGAGCAGATTCCTTTAAAATGATAAATAATCAACCAAATAAGATCATAACTTTGAGAAGAAGAAATTTACCATAAAATAATAGATATAAAACTAACTATAGATAGTCTATTAGTAGTTTTAGAAAGTAGCCGAAAACTAATGAAGGATTATCATCTGGAAATAACTTTAAAACTCAAAAAGATTTTTTTATAAAACAACTAAAAAATAAAATATTGAAAAGCGAGTAAAATAGTTAAAATAAATCAGAAAAAGATTTTATCTAAAACAAAAACATATAGACTTAAAGAATAGAATTAAAAGCAAATTCTTCAAAGAAGAGATCAACTTAGTCTTTGAAGTTCATTGGAGAAAAGAAACGGTCGTAAGGATCTTAAAACAGTATTTTGTAAATAAAGCTAAAAAGTAAGAATAGTTATAAATAAAAGGGAGAAGAAGTAATGCGGAGTAGGTCAAAAACATTTAGAGACTTTTCTAAAATAATATCTTAGAATTTTAATGTTAAAAAATATAAAGAAGATTATGACCATTCGATGACTATCTAAGTGAACTCTATCGATACAAAACTAAAATTATCTCATTCATTATAGTAAATAGACACATTTGAAAAGAAAAGAGTATCACCTGGACATACCGCTCATTATCAATCTCTTCAGAGGTAAAATACAAAGCCACTCTCGAAATAGTAAAATTAGTAGAAATCATAGATCTAAACTGAGAACAAGACAGAAGTATACTAGGAAGAATTGAACAATCTGACAAAAGATTTTTTGCAATAGTGTAGTAAGATGAATGTATCAAAGAATCAACTATACGAGAAATTAAGAAATAAATTGGTGATGCAGTATCCTAGCATGCGTAGACACTACTAGAGATATGACTTACCTCCAGAAGAGACTAGTAATAAGATTAATAAGAAAGGCAGTAATATAATTAATCCTACCATTCAGTCGAGCATTCGACTATCTTATAATAACTACCCCTCATAAGCATCGGATTATAATTATCTGACTGTTACTCAGGTTAAAGAGAAGACTGTATTTCAGTAAGGACATAAACAAAACAAAATTCTTAAAGATATATTTAAACATGCCTATTTTTATAGTACGTCTAAGGGGAAAACATTTAATTAAAAGTATTAGAGGATGAACACTGAAGGAAATTAAGAGAGACACCTTAAAAATATTCAAAAAAATATGACCTTTCTTAACTATGTTGGTAAAAGAAATTGGAAAAAACAATTTAATAAGAGCAAAGTAAGGGGAAATAACTTATTCAAAAATCAATAAAGTATTTTACAACTAGAAAGGCAAGGTTCTCCTTAACAAGCTTTACTCAAAAAATTTCTAGACGATGCCGTTGAAACTTGTATTAGACAAAGTTCTTGACTATTTTTGATTGTTTATAAGTTTATTAATGAACAAATCAAAATAAAAAGAAAAAGGAAAAGCTCTCAATAAGAAAGACAAGGAGAAGCTACGAGAAAGACATAGAAGAGAACTTGAGGAGGCCAGAGTCGAGCAGGAGAAAGAACAAGCTCGTCAGCAATGTATTTAAGTTATGATGTAGTGGATGTTTTAAAGAAGACTGGAGTTGTTAATGCCTATGAACAGTTTTTGAGGAGTATTTGTAAGAATGGATTGCCATAGCCGAGTAATGTCTATGAATTTGCTGCTCAATTCGTTTTAAAATATGAGAAGAAGATGAAAGATAAGCAGAGCAAGCGGGAATAGATCCTTGAATACAACTCATAAGCTCTTAAAGTCAATAATAAGCGATAGCCAAGTATAAAAGAAAACAGAAGATAGCTTAGCATAAAGGAAAAAGATGGGGAATCAGTCAGGAAGGGAAAAAACTGATACGAATATACATTGAGGTAATAATCTATTATTCATAACTTTTGGTATTTCTTTTTACTCATAACTTTTGGTATTTCTTTTTATTTATAACTTTTGATATTTCTTTTTATTTATATTAATTTTAAGATTATTTTGTTTGACTTGAATAAAAATGATTATATTGAAGATAATTTTAATTAATTCAATAGATAATTGATATAAAATCCTATGAAGCAACTGTGCATTGTGATGTTGGGGATCGTGTTGTCGATATCTACGGTGATACCTCATATTGATCCTATAGTTAGTCATAGTCCATTGACTTTCAAGGTGCAAATTGATGATCCTCCTCTGGTTCGTTGGAGGCCCATTCTTAAAACTTATAATTAGAGTCTTCATCACTTTGTTCATTTTATTGATTTATTGCCTATTCCGAAAGATTTCTATGATGGAGTTGAATGGTATGCTAAAAATGAGTTCAAGTACCAAGATTTTGTTGCTTAAGTTGATGCTGTTGCTACATTGAGTGGAATACCTTTCTAGAAAGTGATGTTTCTCAATTTGCTATACGAATTTACAACTGTGAAGGCCTGCACTGGAATTATATTGAGAAATTCTGATGGCAAAATAATTCATGGACGTAATTGGGATTTCTAAATGTACCATTTACTAGCCAATGTTATGACCAATCTTTAATACTACAAGGGAGATCAACTACTTTGGAAGGAAGATACTATCGTAGGCAGCGTCTTTTCTATGACTGGTGTTAAGCCTGGATCATTTGGTATTAGTACTAACGCAAGGAAGCCAAGGTCTATGACTGATACTCTTATTAGTGTATTGAAGCAAAATAACATTCCGGCTCTTTGGTTGGTTAGAAAGGTGTTTTTGGAGGAAACTGACTATCAGAAGGCTACCTAGCGACTCAGAAACACTAACGTTTCATGTCCGATATATTTTATTGTATCTGGTTTGAAAGGAAATGAAGGAATGGTCATTGAAAAGGATACTAACGATACCAATGCCTATTATGAATTGAGTGACTATATGTGGTTTTTGATACAGACTAACTATGATCGAGATGAGGCAGATCCTTAGACTGATGCTAGGAGGGTTCCAACTGAGGTGAAACTGGGCAAGAGAGGGAATAGCAACTTTGGGGAGCAAACACTATTGGATGAGTTTATGTTCAAATGGCCCAACTTCAACATAGCTACTATTTTTACAGATATAATGGTGCCATCAAGTGGATACAAAAATACAACTATCTGGTACGGATAGAATCCTCAGTGATGATTATCAGCTATTCAATTCTATAAGTTAATAGATTAAATATAGAGATATTTAGAAGATAATAATAAATAAATATTTATTCAATAGATGATAATAAGTAGATTTGAAAGTAAGTTAATTATTGAATATTTTTATAAGCATGGGATGTTATTCAGAATTATAAACATATTTATAAAAATGCACATTTGAAAAGCACTATATAAAAAAATTTTTCATTAAATATAAACGATGCTTGATCTTCAACCAGAACAACCTTTCAATATGCAAAGCAATTAGATAAATTAGCAACTTAACTATCCTCAACTACTAAAATCAAAGCATAATTTAAGCAATATTCAAGTAGAGAGCAAGAATAAATCCCAGAAAAGTTAGATAATATTTGATCGTAAAAATTTATTAACTATATTTTTCAGAAACAATATAGTATCTAGAGCCCATTATAAGGCAGCAACTAACTAGAATCCTAATTATGAGAACTTTTATAATTTTTTATTGAAGGAAATGATATTTATTTAAAACCAAACAGTAAAGTCATAGAAGATAACTAAGATAAGAAGTTTAATCCTAAGAAAAGCAATGGATTAATACTGTTCTTCTACACTACCACAGACTAAAACAAATGAATAGCATTTATAAAAAATAAACAAAAGACTTAATAAAGAAGACACAAGTCGATATTCTAGGGTAGGTCTACCTCTACCTTCATCAAGAATGAATTCACAATTTATCAATCAACTTTTTAGTCACTCTAAATTCAAATAGTTTTATTTATAATATGTTAAAACTCCTTCTTTACTACAATATCTATAAAAAATCAATAGAGTTGTCGTCAAAGCCTTTTAATCTAATTTAAAACTATTGGATAATTAAGGAGGACTTGATCAAGTTATTGACAAGTATTTGAATGGAAGCAAAGTTCCTTTGTTTTATGTCCAAGTTAAACAATATCTTAAAGAAGCTAAGGAAATCGCTCAGGAAGTAGTCTAAAAAGGAACCTATCTCAAAAGAAAAACTAATAAGTAAGTATCGAAGAAGCAAGAAGTAGTCTAAAAAGGAACTTGCCTTTAGACAAAAACTAATAAGTAAGTATCGAAGAAGCAAGAAGTAGTCTAAAAAGGAACTTGCCTTTAGACAAAAACTAATAAGTAAGTATCGAAGAAGCAAGAAGTAGTCTAAAAAGGAACTTGCCTTTAGACAAAAACTAATAAGTAAGTATCGAAGAAGCAAGAAGTAGTCTAAAAAGGAACTTGCCTTTAGACAAAAACTAATAAGTAAGTATCGAAGAAGCAAGAAGTAGTCTAAAAAGGAACTTGCCTTTAGACAAAAACTAATAAGTAAGTATAAAAGAAGCAAGAATAACAATCTAAAACGAGTTGTGGCAGTTAACCAAATAAGATCTAAGTTTAATTAGGATTATAAGTTTCATCGAAGTAATAATATATTAAGTCAATTGAAAAAACAATAAGATCTAGATGTTAAAAAACACTATCAAAATATGTTCATTAGTAATTATCTAAAGTGGTATCATAATTTGAAAGAACTAAAGATATTTAAAGAGCTAGATTAGGAAAAAGCTTATAAGAGTATAATAGTAAATTGGTTTTATCCTCGAAAAAAGGCATGACAATGGTTAACGTCAATGGAAAATATCACGAAGTTAATTTCGAATAAATATACCCAGAATTCCTCAAATGATCTTTTACTATATTATTTATTATTTATTTATTATTTATTTATTATTTATTTATTTATTTATTTATTTATTTATTTATTTATTTATTTATTTATTTATTTATTTATTTATTTATTTATTTATTTATTTATTATTTATTTATTTCAGTAATTACTCACAACCTTTTAATTGACAATATTATTTATTTATTTATTTATTTATTTATTTATTTATTTATTTATTTATTTATTATTTATTTATTATTCTATTTCAGTAATTACTCACAACCTTTTAATTGACAATATTATTTATTTATTATTTATTTATTTATTTATTTATTATTTATTTATTATGCTATTTCAGTAATTACTCACAACCTTTTAATTGACAATATTATTTATTTATTATTTATTTATTTATTTATTTATTTATTTATTTATTTATTTATTTATTTATTTATTATTTATTTATTTATTTATTAAATATCAAATATCAAATATCGATATCACATTTTGACTACTTTGATGACAACCTATCCTTATTTAGTTGCGTATATAATTTTTTTTTCTTTCAAATAAACTCGATTGATTTCCATTTATTTTTGACTATCTATTATCTCCAATGATTTATTTTAATCAAACTTTGCTAATAGATTTGATTTATTTTTATTAAATAGTAAGTACAAGCCATTTCTATTCCAATAATAATGATTGAGCTGATCATTTGAAATTATTTTATTTTTGACTTTTCTAAATTATTGATTAAGAATAGTCATTTATCCATTGTTTAATAGGTAGAAGAGTTTGGAAGAGGGATCTGAGATCCAGTTGGTGTTATTTTTGGTGCTATCTTTGTAGAGGTTGATAAGGTAGTTTTTTTTTCTCCAATCTACTCCGAATAAAGTCCCATTCAGACCTATATACAACTATTTATTTGACTTGCTAAAAGGAGTAAAATTACCCTAGACTTGTAGACTTGAAACTGGTATTCTTTTTTAGATATCGAATGACTTGAGTCGTTGGTTTTTGAAGGAGATGTTGATTTGGTTATTTCTATCGCTTTATTAAAAGACAAGAGGAATGCTATCAAATTTACAAAAATAGTCTTTATCAAGGGACCTAAGGTAGTGATCTCTTGTACTCAAGTAAATCCCACCAGCAATAATGCTCATGTGTTAAATACCTGCTCTAAATGAAACTACGTTTTAGTGATGATACTGTCCCTATTCCTAATAGATTCGATTGATACTATAATCTAGAGACGACGTATAGATGTGATCTGCCACCAGAATATTTGTTACTTTATGCTTATGTACTTGATGTTTGAATATGGTCTGGCTAGGTTTAGTCAATAAATCTGGAGGCTCTGCTTCAAATATTTTTGATAAACTTTTTGCATTATTAGACCTCTAATACATCTATGAAACCACCTCTTTCTTTGACATCTATGGCAATATCTCTTTCTTCCATGTCTACGAAACCACCTCTTTCTTTGTTATCTATGAAACCACCTCTTTCTTTGACATCTATGACACCACCTCTTTCTTTGACATCTATGACACCACCTCTTTCTTCCATGTCTATGACACCACCTCTTTCTTGGATATTGATTTTTTCCTATTGGATAGCTCCTTCCTTTCATTGATCTTTGAAGATGATTATAGTTTTTTGGATGATTTGCTTTTAGATCGGTTTGTTTTGTTTTTATCTACAAAAGAATGGTTTCTATTCAGAGGCAATTCGACTGAAAGGTTATTGCTATACTTTAAATGCTATGTTTGAATATGATTTTCTCTACTTATGGCTTAAATATGCTTATTTTGATTTTATTTGGTGAAGTAGACTTTGCTTTTCTACGTCAGATTGCTGCTTTTCTACGTCAAGTTGTTGGTTTTTGACGTCAGGTTGTTGGTTTTTGAGATCAAGTTGTTGGTTTTTGACGTCAGGTTGTTGGTTTTTGACGTCAGGTTGTTGTTAGCTGGTGAAAAATGGCACTTTGATGCTATTTGTTGAAGGTTTTTCGTTAGTTGGTCCAACTTCAACATATATTCATTGCCTCTGCTGGCCTAGAATTGGTCTTCTAGCAATGATAAGGGACCCATCCTTGAAAACTATTTTGTTATTTATAGAGAAGATGGTACTAGTTCTTTGAGGGTGTTTTTGAGAGATTGGATGTGTTGGTGTTGAGAGGTTTATTTTTGTAGTTCACATTCTTTGTTATACGATTGATGTGATGAGGATTGGTGCTTTCCTGGTAAAAGGGAATGGTTTTTTCCTGGATGAGGAGATTGCTGTTTTACTGGATGAGGGGAATGAGTTTATTGAGACTGTTTTTGGAAGGTGGTGAATTATTCATTGTTCTGGCTCACTCTTACCTTTCGTTAGTACTATTTTTGAATTCTTTTCATTGCTATCTATAAAAAGTGAATATTAACTTTTGAAGATTAACTTTTGAGTATTAACTTTTGGATAATAACTTTTGAAGATTAACTTTTGAGTATTAACTTTTGGATAATAACTTTTGAATAATAACTTTTGAAGATTAACTTTTGGATAATAACTTTGAATAATAACTTTTGAGTATTAACTTTTGAGTATTAACTTTTGGATAATAACTTTTGAATAATAACTTTGAATAATAACTTTTGAGTATTAACTTTTGAGTATTAACTTTTGAGTATTAACTTTTAAATAATAACTTTGAATAATAACTTTTGAATATCGAACAAATAATACCAGTAATAATAACAGGAATAGCAATAATAACAGAAATAATAATAGGAATAGTAATAATAAAAGTAATAATAATAACAGGAATAAGAACAGAAATAGCAGAAATAATAACAGTAACAGTGATAATAATGAAAATAAGAATAAATCATGGTTTTCTGGCAGTGGTGTTGGTGGTGGTGATATTTTTGGGTGAAAATATTCCTGTTCTGGTCTTTGCAGATATTATATTATTTTTTTTGATGGCTCTTAATGGATTGTATTTATAAAGATTTAATTCTACTGTAATGATTATGTTGTTTGATTTTACTTTATAAAGTTAAATAGTATTTATTCTATTATCTTTTGTTATTATTATTTTTTATATAACTGATCCACTAGTCTGAGCTTTGAATATATTGAGTTGAGAGAAGGAAGGGGTTTTCTTTTGTTTTAGTTGTTGATTTTTTCATTTTTCTATAAAAATTGTTGGCCAAGTGTTTGTACTCTTTTTTTTAATTAGATTTATCCTTACTATCTTTCTTTTATGATTGAGTTAGTCTCATTTAGTTCAAATTCATATCTATTTTACTTTTTTATTGTTTCTAAATCAGTAAGTTCAGGTATTGGTTCATTCTTGGGTTGAGGTTGTCTGAGGTGAACTGAATGGTTTGTTCTTGGTTGTTTTGTTGGGTGATCGAGTTGTTTATTTCGTAGGAAATAGTTGAACTTTTTTTAGACCTTGTGCTTTGACTGGTTCTGGTGGACCTATTCGAGAAGTAGGTGTTATGTTGAGATTGAGAAGTTCGAGGTCTGCTGATGGTTTGCGTGAATAGTTTTATTCCTCTTTTGGATGATTTAGATTGTTTTTTTCTTTGGTATTTGATGAAATGGAGTAGGTCTTGTTGCTAGTCGATAGTCTACAGTCCTCTATATTTCTATGTGTATTATGAAACTTAAATAGTGATTGAATACATTTGGTTTAAATGCTATGGGATTGTGATTCTATTTTGAATATTTTAGGTTTTATTCTGTTCTTTAGCATCATCCTGCGAGTGCTATCTTTCACATAGAGCTTTTGACCTCCAATTGCCTTCTAAGTGTTTATCAAATGTCTTGTCTACTCGCCTAAATCTATCGTCTGCTTTTCTTTTCTCATCGATTTAATAAAATTATATTATCCCATCTAATCATTATCTTACAACTTTTTATCTTCATGCCATTTATTCACAACCTTATCGCTATTTGTTGCTCTTTGTGACTACTAATCTAAATATTATTTAATAATAGGATTATAGATGAAGAGTTCAGGTGGATTTTAATTGGTTAGAAACGAGTAGAACAGTATTTAGCAGAGACCTAGCGGTGTATTTTAGTATTCTAACTATGAACCAGTTCCATTGGCTAGTTTCAAAGGCAAATCATAACAAGCATTACAATTTTATTCCAGTTAAGTTAATAAACTAACATACTAAAATGGTCTTCTAAATAAAGATTTGAGAACGGTTCTGCAGGAAAAGAAAGAACTGGCTGATATTGTAGCTTCTTTTAGGTAGGATTAGAAAGAAAGTGATGAGGCTAATAAGCGAGTCAGGAGGTGTGCTAATGAAATTTCTAGGAGTTTTGTCTGTGCTGTCAGTGGTTGTCAAAAATCTTATGGCAGTGAGGGGTCCATGGCTCAGCATATGAAAAGTAAACATCCTGGAATCATGTAAAATTAAAGTTAAAAAAAGTTGTCTAAACTTAAATAAAATAAAAAAGAAATCAAATAAGAATGATTAAATTTATAGTTCAAATTTATTCAATAACCATCTACAGTCATTGATAGGGGTTGGGGTTGGGGTTGGGGTTGGGGTTGGGGTTGGGGTTGGGGTTGGGGTTGGGGTTGGGGTTGGGGTTGGGGTTGGG
>CAXIUT010000018.1:21223-54095 GCA_964035545.1 Bugula neritina
CTATTTTTATAGTACGTCTAAGGGGAAAACATTTAATTAAAAGTATTAGAGGATGAACACTGAAGGAAATTAAGAGAGACACCTTAAAAATATTCAAAAAAATATGACCTTTTCTTAACTATGTTGGTAAAAGAAATTGGAAAAAAACAATTTAATAAGAGCAAAGTAAGGGGAAATAACTTATTCAAAAATCAATAAAGTATTTTACAACTAGAAAGGCAAGGTTCTCCTTAACAAGCTTTACTCAAAAAATTTCTAGACGATGCCGTTGAAACTTGTATTAGACAAAGTTCTTGACTATTTTTGATTGTTTATAAGTTTATTAATGAACAAATCAAAATAAAAAGAAAAAGGAAAAGCTCTCAATAAGAAAGACAAGGAGAAGCTACGAGAAAGACATAGAAGAGAACTTGAGGAGGCCAGAGTCGAGCAGGAGAAAGAACAAGCTCGTCAGCAATGTATTTAAGTTATGATGTAGTGGAATGTTTTAAAGAAGACTGGAGTTGTTAATGCCTATGAACAGTTTTTTGAGGAGTATTTGTAAGAATGGATTGCCATAGCCGAGTAATGTCTATGAATTTGCTGCTCAATTCGTTTTAAAATATGAGAAGAAGATGAAAGATAAGCAGAGCAAGCGGGAATAGATCCTTGAATACAACTCATAAGCTCTTAAAGTCAATAATAAGCGATAGCCAAGTATAAAAGAAAACAGAAGATAGCTTAGCATAAAGGAAAAAGATGGGGAATCAGTCAGGAAGGGAAAAAACTGATACGAATATACATTGAGGTAATAATCTATTATTCATAACTTTTGGTATTTCTTTTTACTCATAACTTTTGGTATTTCTTTTTATTTATAACTTTTGATATTTCTTTTTATTTATATTAATTTTAAGATTATTTTGTTTGACTTGAATAAAAATGATTATATTGAAGATAATTTTAATTAATTCAATAGATAATTGATATAAAATCCTATGAAGCAACTGTGCATTGTGATGTTGGGGATCGTGTTGTCGATATCTACGGTGATACCTCATATTGATCCTATAGTTAGTCATAGTCCATTGACTTTCAAGGTGCAAATTGATGATCCTCCTCTGGTTCGTTGGAGGCCCATTCTTAAAACTTATAATTAGAGTCTTCATCACTTTGTTCATTTTATTGATTTATTGCCTATTCCGAAAGATTTCTATGATGGAGTTGAATGGTATGCTAAAAATGAGTTCAAAGTACCAAGATTTTTGTTGCTTAAGTTGATGCTGTTGCTACATTGAGTGGAATACCTTTCTAGAAAGTGATGTTTCTCAATTTGCTATACGAATTTACAACTGTGAAGGCCTGCACTGGAATTATATTGAGAAATTCTGATGGCAAAAATAATTCATGGACGTAATTGGGATTTCTAAATGTACCATTTACTAGCCAATGTTATGACCAATCTTTAATACTACAAGGGAGATCAACTACTTTGGAAGGAAGATACTATCGTAGGCAGCGTCTTTTCTATGACTGGTGTTAAGCCTGGATCATTTTGGTATTAGTACTAACGCAAGGAAGCCAAGGTCTATGACTGATACTCTTATTAGTGTATTGAAGCAAAATAACATTCCGGCTCTTTGGTTGGTTTAGAAAGGTGTTTTTTGGAGGAAACTGACTATCAGAAGGCTACCTAGCGACTCAGAAACACTAACGTTTCATGTCCGATATATTTTATTGTATCTGGTTTGAAAGGAAATGAAGGAATGGTCATTGAAAAGGATACTAACGATACCAATGCCTATTATGAATTGAGTGACTATATGTGGTTTTTTGATACAGACTAACTATGATCGAGATGAGGCAGATCCTTAGACTGATGCTAGGAGGGTTCCAACTGAGGTGAAAACTGGGCAAGAGAGGGAATAGCAACTTTGGGGAGCAAACACTATTGGATGAGTTTATGTTCAAATGGCCCAACTTCAACATAGCTACTATTTTTACAGATATAATGGTGCCATCAAGTGGATACAAAAATACAACTATCTGGTACGGATAGAATCCTCAGTGATGATTATCAGCTATTCAATTCTATAAGTTAATAGATTTAAATATAGAGATATTTAGAAGATAATAATAAATAAATATTTATTCAATAGATGATAATAAGTAGATTTGAAAGTAAGTTAATTATTGAATATTTTTATAAGCATGGGATGTTATTCAGAATTATAAACATATTTATAAAAATGCACATTTGAAAAGCACTATATAAAAAAAATTTTTCATTAAATATAAACGATGCTTGATCTTCAACCAGAACAACCTTTCAATATGCAAAGCAATTAGATAAATTAGCAACTTAACTATCCTCAACTACTAAAATCAAAGCATAATTTAAGCAATATTCAAGTAGAGAGCAAGAATAAATCCCAGAAAAGTTAGATAATATTTGATCGTAAAAATTTATTAACTATATTTTTCAGAAACAATATAGTATCTAGAGCCCATTATAAGGCAGCAACTAACTAGAATCCTAATTATGAGAACTTTTATAATTTTTTATTGAAGGAAATGATATTTATTTAAAAACCAAACAGTAAAGTCATAGAAGATAACTAAGATAAGAAGTTTAATCCTAAGAAAAGCAATGGATTAATACTGTTCTTTCTACACTACCACAGACTAAAACAAATGAATAGCATTTATAAAAAAATAAACAAAAGACTTAATAAAGAAGACACAAGTCGATATTTCTAGGGTAGGTCTACCTCTACCTTCATCAAGAATGAATTCACAATTTATCAATCAACTTTTTAGTCACTCTAAATTCAAATAGTTTTATTTATAATATGTTAAAAACTCCTTCTTTACTACAATATCTATAAAAAATCAATAGAGTTGTCGTCAAAGCCTTTTAATCTAATTTAAAACTATTGGATAATTAAGGAGGACTTGATCAAGTTATTGACAAGTATTTGAATGGAAGCAAAGTTCCTTTGTTTTTATGTCCAAGTTAAACAATATCTTAAAGAAGCTAAGGAAATCGCTCAGGAAGTAGTCTAAAAAGGAACCTATCTCAAAAGAAAAACTAATAAGTAAGTATCGAAGAAGCAAGAAGTAGTCTAAAAAGGAACTTGCCTTTAGACAAAAACTAATAAGTAAGTATCGAAGAAGCAAGAAGTAGTCTAAAAAGGAACTTGCCTTTAGACAAAAACTAATAAGTAAGTATCGAAGAAGCAAGAAGTAGTCTAAAAAGGAACTTGCCTTTAGACAAAAACTAATAAGTAAGTATCGAAGAAGCAAGAAGTAGTCTAAAAAGGAACTTGCCTTTAGACAAAAACTAATAAGTAAGTATAAAAGAAGCAAGAATAACAATCTAAAACGAGTTGTGGCAGTTAACCAAATAAGATCTAAGTTTAATTAGGATTATAAGTTTCATCGAAGTAATAATATATTAAGTCAATTGAAAAAAACAATAAGATCTAGATGTTAAAAAACACTATCAAAATATGTTCATTAGTAATTATCTAAAGTGGTATCATAATTTGAAAGAACTAAAGATATTTAAAGAGCTAGATTAGGAAAAAGCTTATAAGAGTATAATAGTAAATTGGTTTTATCCTCGAAAAAAGGCATGACAATGGTTAACGTCAATGGAAAATATCACGAAGTTAATTTCGAATAAATATTACCCAGAATTCCTCAAATGATCTTTTACTATATTATTTATTATTTATTTATTATTTATTTATTATTTATTTATTTATTTATTTATTTATTTATTTATTTATTTATTTATTTATTTATTTATTTATTTATTTATTTATTTTTTATTTATTTATTTATTTATTTATTTATTTATTTATTTATTTATTTATTTATTTATTTATTTATTTATTATTTATTTATTATTTATTTTATTTATCTAATATCAAATATCGAATATCACATTTTGACTACTTTGATGACAACCTATCCTTATTTAGTTGCGTATATAATTTTTTTTTCTTTCAAATAAACTCGATTGATTTCCATTTATTTTTTGACTATCTATTATCTCCAATGATTTATTTTAATCAAACTTTGCTAATAGATTTGATTTATTTTTATTAAATAGTAAGTACAAGCCATTTCTATTCCAATAATAATGATTGAGCTGATCATTTGAAATTATTTTATTTTTGACTTTTCTAAATTATTGATTAAGAATAGTCATTTATCCATTGTTTAATAGGTAGAAGAGTTTGGAAGAGGGATCTGAGATCCAGTTGGTGTTATTTTTGGTGCTATCTTTGTAGAGGTTGATAAGGTAGTTTTTTTTTCTCCAATCTACTCCGAATAAAGTCCCATTCAGACCTATATACAACTATTTATTTGACTTGCTAAAAGGAGTAAAATTACCCTAGACTTGTAGACTTGAAAACTGGTATTCTTTTTTAGATATCGAATGACTTGAGTCGTTGGTTTTTTGAAGGAGATGTTGATTTTGGTTATTTCTATCGCTTTATTAAAAGACAAGAGGAATGCTATCAAATTTACAAAAATAGTCTTTATCAAGGGACCTAAGGTAGTGATCTCTTGTACTCAAGTAAATCCCACCAGCAATAATGCTCATGTGTTAAATACCTGCTCTAAATGAAACTACGTTTTAGTGATGATACTGTCCCTATTCCTAATAGATTCGATTGATACTATAATCTAGAGACGACGTATAGATGTGATCTGCCACCAGAATATTTGTTACTTTATGCTTATGTACTTGATGTTTGAATATGGTCTGGCTAGGTTTAGTCAATAAATCTGGAGGCTCTGCTTCAAATATTTTTGATAAACTTTTTGCATTATTAGACCTCTAATACATCTATGAAACCACCTCTTTCTTTGACATCTATGGCAATATCTCTTTCTTCCATGTCTACGAAACCACCTCTTTCTTTGTTATCTATGAAACCACCTCTTTCTTTGACATCTATGACACCACCTCTTTCTTTGACATCTATGACACCACCTCTTTCTTCCATGTCTATGACACCACCTCTTTCTTGGATATTGATTTTTTCCTATTGGATAGCTCCTTCCTTTCATTGATCTTTGAAGATGATTATAGTTTTTTGGATGATTTGCTTTTAGATCGGTTTGTTTTGTTTTTTATCTACAAAAGAATGGTTTCTATTCAGAGGCAATTCGACTGAAAGGTTATTGCTATACTTTAAATGCTATGTTTGAATATGATTTTCTCTACTTATGGCTTAAATATGCTTATTTTGATTTTATTTGGTGAAGTAGACTTTGCTTTTCTACGTCAGATTGCTGCTTTTTCTACGTCAAGTTGTTGGTTTTTGACGTCAGGTTGTTGGTTTTTGAGATCAAGTTGTTGGTTTTTGACGTCAGGTTGTTGGTTTTTGACGTCAGGTTGTTGTTAGCTGGTGGAAAAATGGCACTTTGATGCTATTTGTTGAAGGTTTTTCGTTAGTTGGTCCAACTTCAACATATATTCATTGCCTCTGCTGGCCTAGAATTGGTCTTCTAGCAATGATAAGGGACCCATCCTTGAAAACTATTTTGTTATTTATAGAGAAGATGGTACTAGTTCTTTGAGGGTGTTTTTGAGAGAATTGGATGTGTTGGTGTTGAGAGGTTTATTTTTGTAGTTCACATTCTTTGTTATACGATTGATGTGATGAGGATTGGTGCTTTCCTGGTAAAAGGGAATGGTTTTTTCCTGGATGAGGAGATTGCTGTTTTACTGGATGAGGGGAATGAGTTTATTGAGACTGTTTTTGGAAGGTGGTGAATTATTCATTGTTCTGGCTCACTCTTACCTTTCGTTAGTACTATTTTTGAATTCTTTTCATTGCTATCTATAAAAAGTGAATATTAACTTTTGAAGATTAACTTTTGAGTATTAACTTTTGGATAATAACTTTTGAAGATTAACTTTTGAGTATTAACTTTTGGATAATAACTTTTGAATAATAACTTTTGAAGATTAACTTGATATTTTGATAATAACTTTTGAATAATAAACTTTTGAGTATTAACTTTTGAGTATTAACTTTTGGATAATAACTTTTGAATAATAACTTTGAATAATAACTTTTGAGTATTAACTTTTGAGTATTAACTTTTGAGTATTAACTTTTAAATAATAACTTTTGAATAATAACTTTTGAATATCGAACAAATAATACCAGTAATAATAACAGGAATAGCAATAATAACAGAAATAATAATAGGAATAGTAATAATAAAAGTAATAATAATAACAGGAATAAGAACAGAAATAGCAGAAATAATAACAGTAACAGTGATAATAATGAAAATAAGAATAAATCATGGTTTTCTGGCAGTGGTGTTGGTGGTGGTGATATTTTTGGGTGAAAATATTCCTGTTCTGGTCTTTGCAGATATTATATTATTTTTTTGATGGCTCTTAATGGATTGTATTTATAAAGATTTAATTCTACTGTAATGATTATGTTGTTTGATTTTACTTTATAAAGTTAAATAGTATTTATTCTATTATCTTTTGTTATTATTATTTTTTTATATAACTGATCCACTAGTCTGAGCTTTGAATATATTGAGTTGAGAGAAGGAAGGGGTTTTCTTTTGTTTTAGTTTGTTGATTTTTTTCATTTTTCTATAAAAATTGTTGGCCAAGTGTTTTGTACTCTTTTTTTTTAATTAGATTTTATCCTTACTATCTTTCTTTTATGATTGAGTTAGTCTCATTTAGTTCAAATTCATATCTATTTTACTTTTTTATTGTTTCTAAATCAGTAAGTTCAGGTATTGGTTCATTCTTGGGTTGAGGTTGTCTGAGGTGAACTGAAATGGTTTGTTCTTGGTTGTTTTGTTGGGTGATCGAGTTGTTTATTTCGTAGGAAATAGTTGAACTTTTTTTTAGACCTTGTGCTTTGACTGGTTCTGGTGGACCTATTCGAGAAGTAGGTGTTATGTTGAGATTGAGAAGTTCGAGGTCTGCTGATGGTTTGCGTGAATAGTTTTTATTCCTCTTTTGGATGATTTAGAATTGTTTTTTTTCTTTGGTATTTGATGAAATGGAGTAGGTCTTGTTGCTAGTCGATAGTCTACAGTCCTCTATATTTCTATGTGTATTATGAAACTTAAATAGTGATTGAATACATTTGGTTTAAATGCTATGGGATTGTGATTCTATTTTGAATATTTTAGGTTTTATTCTGTTCTTTAGCATCATCCTGCGAGTGCTATCTTTCACATAGAGCTTTTGACCTCCAATTGCCTTCTAAGTGTTTATCAAATGTCTTGTCTACTCGCCTAAATCTATCGTCTGCTTTTCTTTTCTCATCGATTTAATAAAATTATATTATCCCATCTAATCATTATCTTACAACTTTTTATCTTCATGCCATTTATTCACAACCTTATCGCTATTTGTTGCTCTTTGTGACTACTAATCTAAATATTATTTAATAATAGGATTATAGATGAAGAGTTCAGGTGGATTTTAATTGGTTAGAAACGAGTAGAACAGTATTTAGCAGAGACCTAGCGGTGTATTTTAGTATTCTAACTATGAACCAGTTCCATTGGCTAGTTTCAAAGGCAAATCATAACAAGCATTACAATTTTATTCCAGTTAAGTTAATAAACTAACATACTAAAATGGTCTTCTAAATAAAGATTTGAGAACGGTTCTGCAGGAAAAGAAAGAACTGGCTGATATTGTAGCTTCTTTTAGGTAGGATTAGAAAGAAAGTGATGAGGCTAATAAGCGAGTCAGGAGGTGTGCTAATGAAATTTCTAGGAGTTTTGTCTGTGCTGTCAGTGGTTGTCAAAAATCTTATGGCAGTGAGGGGTCCATGGCTCAGCATATGAAAAGTAAACATCCTGGAATCATGTAAAATTAAAGTTAAAAAAAGTTGTCTAAACTTAAATAAAATAAAAAAGAAATCAAATAAGAATGATTAAATTTATAGTTCAAATTTATTCAATAACCATCTACAGTCATTGATAGCCATTGAAAACCATCTACAGTCATGGATATCCATTGATACAATATATAGTCATAAATAATCAATTTAGATAGATCAATCTATCTTTCTTGGTACATTTTATTAATATTTTTTCAAACTTAATTTCTTGCTTAAAGTAAGAGCTCTTTTGCCAATAAACATCATCAGCAATACAATCAGTCCATTAAGAGTTGACGCAATGATGTTTCTAGCTACCAAACTAGAACTGGCTAGAGCTGATTCTACAGTAGAAAACAAGATAAGAGTAGTAGCTTAATTGAGTAGAGTCATGGCTAGTAGGATGAGATAGAGTTTGCCAAACCCATAGGAATCACTGACGAACCAGATGATTCCTATGAAGGGGCAGATGAGGTTGACCAAGAGGTAGGGGACTTGTATTTTGACCGACCAAACAAAGACAAGCATAGTTTGCATAAGAATGAACAAGCTTTGTAGGAACTTGATGGTGTATTAGTCGTAGTGAGTGGTTTGATGGCAAAAAAGGTAGTATCTCATTCTAGCGAGGCAATAGACTATTTTTCTGCCTAATGTATTCTCTTTCTGGTGAGAATGCTATCCTTGTGGAATGCTATAGATAAGAGAATCTCTAATAGACTCTTATATTCTTTACTTTGATGATTCTTCTTGTATTCTAATCTATGATTCTTATTCTTTCACCATTTCTTGCTCTGGATTATAGACAAATAAAGATAGCTTTATTGTATAACTATTCTTTTTGCTCTATTCCAACTTCTTCTCAAAAAATTAGACGAATTGGTCTTTGTCTCTGTATCTATTTATTCTTACTTTGTTGTTGCCACTTGCACATCGTTATCGATTATTGTCCCTTCTAATAATCGAGATATCATTACCAGCATATCTACTTGGACTGTCATTAAATTGAAAAATTAATTGTTCCAGAGATCGATCAATTCAGTGAGATTCCAAAGTACTGAGATGATGGAGTCGATAGGAGCTGAGAGATCGAGAGTGCATGCCAAGGTATTTAGTTTTCTTAAAAATCTTAGGAGCTATTGTGAATTTTTTTGTCTTCTTTTCTGGCTGACCATGTTTTTGAAAAGTCTTGATTTTTAGTCTCCTGAATCTGAGAGAGAAGTAAGATTGCGGCTGATGACAAAGAACATCATTCTGAAGAAGACATCTTGTTATTCTAGGTAGAAAGGCCGTAGGAAGTTTCCTTAGCCTGAGAGGTAGATGATGAAAGGGGAGTTGAGAGTGAAGTATCTGGTATCTGCTCTTTAGTAGACGAAGAAATCGAGGTAGCAATTGGTGTAGTCTTTATTTTTGGAGAATTTGATGGTCAAGATGCTTCTGTCTTAATAATCATAGTTGTTTAAGAGATTGTAATCTTTGGCGTGTTCCAATTTGATGTATAGCTTTCCATATTTTCTTTTTTTGACTTTATCTAAATAGTACCAATAGAAAGGATAGATAAGTCCTGATAGTTTAGTGAGCCAGTATTAACAGTTGGTCCATTTGGCTTCTTAGTTGAATCTTTATGCGAATCCTTTGAAAACTTGTGGATGTACATATTTTTTTACTTAATCCGGTACTGTAGCAGGTAGTATCCATGGAGATTATTCCGTATTACTTCCAAAACAACTTATTCTATGTACATGGTACATTAATTAATGTGGTTTGATGTTTGAACTTTGTCTAAGCTCTAAAGCTACTATTTTAGCCTTCTAAATATCCTTTTTAACGTCTTCTATTTTGAAATCATCACTCGACATTATTCTTTCCCTTTTTATCTTCTTTTTAAGAACTGCTCCGATAATTGTAAAAATAATCAGAGAAGCTGCATATAGAGCAAATGCTAAAATAGATATACTACCTGGTGTTATCCAGACCTCTATTTATGGTGATTGTTAGACTTTATAACATTCATAGACAAATTAATTGCCTGTTGTCTAGTTGTTAAATTATAATTAGGATCTCTGAGGGCATGGTCGACATATTGGGTCTCCTAAACTGCTGTAATGACCTGATGGACATGACTGACAACCTAAATAGTAGGCTTGATGGCCTGGCAGACATGTCCTCCCGTAAAATATGCCATTAGAATAGGTACTTTCGTCTGGACTGTTACTTTGGTATCCTTCATTGATATTTATCCAAAGGAGTTATCGATAGTGAGGAGTTGCAAGGTTGGCAAATGACATTTTGATTAGTCCGCCACTGCCAGAGCCATTATTGTTGGTGCTGTTTCCTCCAGCTGCTGAAATGTTATTGTATCCGTATCCATTTAGAGTCTATGATGTGATGAAGATGGTCCCTCCACTGCCTGCACTTAGTTTATCTATTTAGCCGACACTTCCTCCTGATGCTTGAAGATGGGAGGAGGAAAAGGTAACATTTTACTGTGCGAGTATGAAAATGATTCCTCCTCCTGCTCCACTTAGAGATTAAGGAGAACTGTAGCCGTATCCTCCTGAGCCGGTTGCAAGATAGGGTCCTTTACCCATGTATGGTAGTGAGTGGCTCAGAAACATGAAATATTGGACAACATCTGAGCAGAGAGAGGAGTTAGAGATAGATCCATAGCCGCAACTAGAACTACCAGAAGTGCAGAATGTGTTTTGGAATTGTATGTTAGTTCCTCTGCCTCTACCTTGATTGGATTTACATGATTGAGCCGAGGTGTTGAGGTCAGATTCTTAGAAATTTATGGTTCCAAGAGAGAAGAGTGAAATGGATACAGTAGTCAGGATTGATTCTATGAAATTGATGTTTGATGAAGAGAGCAAAAAGACAGAAAAGTCAAGTTATCCGATAGCTTATACATCCATGGTGTTCATCATGATGGTGATGTTGTTGGAATATTCATGGACGTTGATACTTTAATAGAGACAGAGTCGATAGTCTGTGTTGATAGCTGATTCTTGGATTATGATTGAGTACATTCCGATGATGATTAGTTTGGTGGTCTGAATGATTGCTTGTGTAATCATCGTGGTAGCATTAAATATGCTGGTATTGCTTTCGTTTTAAAGCTAAAACGTCGTATTTTCACTGATGTTATTGCTGCGGATCAGTATGTTGCCTTCTACTTGAATATCCCCTGTTATTGTGAGGTTTTAAATAACTGTTTTAGTTAAAAAGTACCAACAATGTTCAAATTAAACTTGACTGTCATATTTTGAAGCTAAATAGAGGAGCCATTAAGAGATAGGCCTGTAAATTAACCTTATAAATGGAAGGAATTGGCAGATAAGTTGAGAGGGGATGGACAACTATAGTTGGTGGTTGCTTATGAAATGATTAAGGTGGCATTCGGGCAGATAGGTTAAGTTGAGTTGCAGTTGAAAGTGGGAGGTAGGCGGCATGTGAGTGAGGTTGTTCCTACTAATAGTAGCAATATGAGCATTATTATTTGATAATATATAAATGATCATTTTGTTTTTTTGAAGAGTTTCGGTCTGAATTTTCTTCCTTCTTAGCAGGTTCTGCAGATGGAAGGTTCGACTGGTTTGAGTATTTTTTTGAATTTTTAGAGAGAGTGAGGTTGGCTTTTGATATTAAGAGTGGAGAGTTGTTGGAAGTGAGGACTTTTGACTTTTAAACAAGGCGATATCAGATCTTGACATTTGAATTTAGAAGCCGAGATGTGACTGCTTGATATTTTATAGGTCTATGCTTCAGTGGAGAGAGAAGGAGTAGAACTAAATGATTTTCTGGGAGAGGATTAAGAAGGTAGGAGGTAACGATGCTGTTTTTACTGTTGGGAAAGGCGGTTAAAGACAATTTGTTTGAGAGAAGTAAATTATTTGGAGGAAAAAGGTAGTTTTTTAATCTTTAGAGAATTGCTTCTCATCAATGAATAATAGAATATTAGCAGAGAGAGTTTATAATTAAAGATGTCATTGAATAAAGATGATAATTAGAGATAATGATGACATAAAGGGATAAATAGGTTATTTAGTGGTGAGATAAAGATGTAATGGGTCAGATAAAATTGATAATAGCTGGACAGGATAGATAAAAAAGATCAATCTTCTAGGGTTTCCCATGCTGTGATTTATTCTTTATGTTTTTATATTTTTTTATTGTTTTTTTATATTTTAAAGAGTTTTTGCGGTTCTGAAACTTCGGGTTTATTGTCTTTTCTTTCTGGTTTGTTTTAGACTTTAGCTTTATGTGTATCTAGGTAAGGAAGTAGTGCTTTGAAGCTGGCCATTTGTTGTAGACTCAGTTAGTCTATATTTTTGGAGTGGAAGGGCTGGAAGTATCTATCGATGACTGCTTGAGGTTGGCTGCTTCTGTTCTGTATTTTATTGTACTTGTTGTATTTGTTATTGTGATTGGTCGGTTGGTTTTGTTGGTGGATGGAGGTGGGTCTGATCAGGATGAGGTTTTTTTGGTTGTGATTGTCTGTTGATTTGATGGATTGTAGTTTGTGCTTGATTAGTGTGGGTGATTTGAGTTTATTATATTTTTTATCTGATTAGCTATGTCTATATACTGTTTTTCTTGACTATTGTATTCTGAATAGATTATGTTATTATAAATTTGGTCTAAAATTGATAGTTCTTCTTGGCTTTATGTGTCTGATCATTTATTATCGCCATTAGTCCATATATCCTTCCTCTCTACTCTCCTCTCTACTCTCCTCTCTACTCTCCTCTCTACTCTCCTATCTATTTTATCTATTTTACTACTCCTATCTATTTTATCTATTTTACTCCTATCTCTACTGTCTTTATTGTCTTTACTGTTGTTCTTTCCATTATATTCCTTTTATCTTTTTATTTTTTCTTGATTATTGGTGTGTTTGTCTTTTTGGTTGTTTATCTACTACTATGGTGGGTTGGTTATCTACTCCTAGGGTGGGTTGGGGATCTACTATGGTGGGTTGGTTGAGATGTCCCATGGTTTTTCTGAGTGGGTCTGGTTGGGAAGGGAAGAGGAGTTGTATTTATTTTTTTATTGACTGTAGTTATTTATGTTTGAACTGGCTATTAATTATTCCATTGAGGTAATTAGGAAAAGACATGTTTTTGTTATTGATCAATAATAACTAATATTGTAAATAAAGATAATCAAGCAACATTTTATCGTTAATTAATCGTATGGTCTATTTATTAATGAAATTTATAATAGATTGAAAGGGTTGATTTGATGATGTAGATGATAATAATTTTATTATTGATGTCCTAGAGTGCAACATCCCAGATAGAACAACATTTTCTTATGAATAGTGTTTTTAAAAGAGGAAGACGATACTTCGATGTGGTAAAGCTTAATCAAATCGAACATCAACAATCGATTGAACGAAGAATACCTTAATCATCTAAACAAACCATCGACTCACAGGTCACTGATGTATTCATTAATTCTCATGACATGCTTAATGACAAAGTCAACCACGATTTGAATTATTTCCAAAGTAAGTACTTCAACGAGGATCAAGATTAAATCTAAACTACATATACCTCTAACACGTAATCTTATATTAATGAAAGAAAAAAGCCAAGGACAGTTAATATGAGAAAAATGTTGGCTAGGTCTGACTTGGAAAAATATAGAAATAGTTATCAGAATTAAGAACAATTTAATAATTATACAGTTACTAAACATAAACCTAAAAAATCAATTGATTTTGATAACTTTTTAGGAAGAAATAAACAAACGAGCAAAACTTAAAGATATACTCACAATCCATAAAATTAGTTTAGTCAGGATTAGAAAGTAGGCAAAATTCACTAAAAAATTATCTATGATCAATCACATTCTAAATGCTTTGTTGATTTCCAAAAAAATGGAAAAGCAGAGCCCAAAAAGTAAATAGATAGCCAACCTGTCTATGAATAAAGTAAAATCAAAAAGGGAGAAAATCTAACTAAAAGAGGTCGTCCTCACCTGCATTAGTTCTATCATGGCAATGGGAAAAGTGATCCTTCTCAAATGGACAACAAAGTTCTGAAGTAGAATGAGTACTTTTGGAGAAGTGTAAGAGAAGAAAGAGACAGGCTGAAGGACTTTTCAGTCGTTAAACGGAAAGAAGATCAAGTGTTAAAAAGACTGCATAAGGTGTTGGCGAGGAAGAAATTGCCTGATGACAAGGAAGAAATGTGTGACTAGAAGTATTTCCGCAGGAAACCAAACATTTGAGTGATTGGTAATAATGAAAATTTTATTGCGAACAATAATATTAGATATTAAGGGGATATTTTAATGCTTTAAATATTAGAAGATCAGAGTTTAAGTCCTATATAGAGAGCTACTATGCTGACAATGATATAGATGACAAGGTTGGTGTTGAAAACTTCTTTGCGAGCGTTATTTAGTCGTAGTTTTAGCTATTGAATTTTGTTTGTTCTGATGTTTCCATTTCGATCTCTTTCGAACTGAGTCAACACACTATGCCTTTGATCAAATAGCTGTCTCTTTTTAAGAATATCTTCAGCTTCTCTCACTAGCTTACCGTACTCTTCTGGAGAGAGAGGCAGATTGACATTATTGGTCTTTTTGTTTATTCTGAAGGGAGAGTTAAACTATGAGAGAGATTTATTGAATTTTATCTTATTATTTTATTTTATGCAGGTGGCAATTGATCTATCTCTGGCTTGGGCATCCAGTTCTGGCTATTCGTTGTCTGACTCAGCAAGCAGTTGTTTATCGATTATTTTACATTAAAAATTAACATAGGCATCTGATTCTTCAAGTTGGTCTCTGATTTTAAAATGAAATAGCTTTTTTTATAACATTTTTTCAACTTAGAGAGAGTAGTGTCCAAGGAAAGTTTACTTTTTATTGGGTTTTATTAACTTAAAAACTAGACTAACTTATGGAGAAAATGGTATTCGAAGTCTTTAATCGCAAAAGTATGCGACTCCATTGCGTATGAGAGGCTGTAGTTGGATGCGAAGGTAGCTATCGTCTCCATAATGAATTTAGCATTTGGTTTTGGTTGGTTGAGAAGGCTGTTGTGTTTATAAACTTTGAATAGAGATGTCAATGAGGTATTCTTTGCTGGTAAAGGGATTCATTTAATATAATTAATATCAAAATAAAGAAAGGAGTATTATTGATGTTTATAGATTTTATTTAAGTAGGTAGCAAGCATAGATGAATCAAAAATCATGTTCTGAGTCTTTGCAGACAAGACTTGAATTTATCCCAAGTGAATAATCTTGCGATTGAGATAACAGCTGCACAGGTGAGGACGGATGCAGGCATGATGACTGAGTCTCCAATAGTTGCGACTGAAAAGAGATATACCATGAGGAATCCTACTAGCCAGCGGTTGATCATGAAAAGGACATGAACCATTATGTGGTGATTTATTGATAGAACTGGTTAGCAAATTTTACTTTTTAGGAGTTAGTAACTGTCAGGTCCATTGAAATGAGCAACAAATCTGGCAAATTTGGTCTTGTAGTTATCAATGTTAGTTGATTTTTATGGCTATCTTTATTATTATTAATCTTTCTTTTAGTCTTTTTGGGAATCTTTCTGAGACTACTCTTATAACAACTTCTCACTAAGTTATCCTAAGTTGTGGAGATAGTAAACTTCATAAGATACGATTGAAATTATTAGTCTTAAAGTTAAAAAGGAGAGTAGTAGCATCGAAGAAAATATATTAGGCATTATGGGGACAGTAAGTATCCAACCCACTAGTTACAAGAAACTGAAACTGAAAATAGTTTGACTGAGAACTGAATCAGCTCCTCCGCACTTAGCTGCTGCAACAATGATGGAGATTAAAGTGAGGAGCATGAAAGGTGTCAGCAAATATATCATAAAAGTAGGTGGTAAGGGACTAACATAGCTACAAACGGGCTACCCTTCGTAATTAGGGAGACACTTGTAGCAAAATCTAGTGCTTGAACAGACTCTACAGCCTTCGACTGAATTACATTAGGTATTTTAGACACAGTTTCCTTGATAGCTGAAACTAGCAGATGGACAGTTATTTTGACAAATACCACTGTTGAGAACCAGGTTGCTATCATGGCAAGAGAGACATTCAAGATTTGTATATCCAAAGCAAGAACTACAATCAGGGTAGCACTGCTGGCAGATGCCTGAGTCGGCATATGGGAATTGACTGGAGGGACAATTATCCATACACTATCCGTTTGAAGAGTAGAGTCCTTATCTACAAGAGAAGCAGTATTATCTTCCATTGAGATTGGAGCAAGAATCGCACATTTGATTGCTGCATCCTCCCGAGGGAGTGGCTAGGATAGGTATTTATTTTGTAGCTAAGGCGAGAGTGACTGACGGGAAGAGAGAGTGGAAGAGTTGGATTTTGAGTTAAGCGTTGGTTGGATTCTTGAAGGTACAAGTGAGGGTGATAGACTTTTGGTAGTTGAGAAGGTTTTGAGTGCAATTGCCTTGTGGGAGGGAGATGTTGAGTTGAAATTGGTTGTTTTTGAGGTTGAAGATCGTATCTATGAGGACGAGTATTTGTACTGGGTCATTTTGTGCGTAGTTGTTGGTGAACATGGTTCTGATAGAGACTTATTTTGGAGTCATGAATTGATTATTGGTTGAGCTGTGATAGACATCGACTGCTTCATAGTTGTTATTAGCTAATTTGACTGACTTGATGGTCCAGTTATAGGATTGTATGTAGTTGATAAGTCCTTAGATGGTAACTAGGTTGTTAGTATTGATGTAGTTAGGAGTTGGAATGAAGATGGAGTTGTTTGGAGATGAGGTGCAGTTGGTTGCTATATGGTCTACCTTGCACTTGATAGTTGATGGGATATGATAGTGATGTTAGTTATAGCTTATGATGAATCCATTTATATTTTATGTGTTTTAAATAGTAAAGTTATAGTTGACTGTAGTGGTGCTCAATAGTACTTGGCTTGAACTTGTTTTAGAGTTAAGAATGATGGTTCCTAGAGTTAGTTTAGGGAGAATGAAGGTGCTAGAGCTGTTGGTGGTTGATGCTTTGGTGTATGGATGACCAATGTGGACATGGACTGGGTCGAAGGCAGAATTTTAGCTGAAAGATATTTGGTTGAATAGTCCTTATATTATATAGGTGGCTTTATTGGGTAGGTTGGAGGTCAAGATGGCGGAGGAGTTGATGATTGAGCAGGGTCGACTTTGATTGTTTGCTGTTATTTAGCAGTTATGATTGGTGTATACTTGTGAGGAGGGGAAGTGAATAACCATGTGATCGGAGTAGTTAGGAGAAGTGATGCTGAGAGTAAGGAGGATGGCTTATCCTATTTTAGTGAGATTCCTTTAAACTGAATGTAGTACGATAGGATCGAACTCTTCCATGACAATATTGTATGATTTACTTCCATAAATCTAAGAAAATTGGTTATCAGCAGCTTGTTGGATGGTTAAGATGTGTGGCTGGTTATCTACTGGATTAGTCACTGAGTTCATCTTTAAGGTGATAGTATTGGTTATGTTAGAGATGGATATTATGATTGGTTGGATCCATCTAAAGCTTGAGGAGTTGAGTCGATGTTGAGGATATTTGTTACTTGAGATGAGTTTATTTGAGTTTGTATGTAGGACGGTAGGGTGATGGCTAAATACCCTTATGAGTCGATTGGTTGGATCGTGAGGAGATAGTTGTTGACTGCATTGACAGTCCAACTTTATAGTGTGAGAGAAGAGGTAATTGGTAGACTGTTGATTGTTAGTGTGAGATTGGAATTTAGCTTAGAAGATGGCAGTCCTGTTGAGATGGTGATTGGACTTTAATTGAATACTGCTTGAGATTGATGGTAGTTATTTTGAGAGTAATTTAGTTAATGACTTGAGGAGATGTCAAGTAGAGTTCTACTGTGTTGTAGTTTTGATTTTGAGTCAGTGAGCAAGAAGCGACTTGGTTTTGAGTGCAAGATGGATTTAGACAGCACTGAGAGAAAGAACTGAAGAAGGGAGGAAGAGATAGTCCCAGGTAGGTCATGTTCAAGTTGTTAAATTAAATTTTAAGGTTGGTATTCTGGTTGACTGATAATTAGTTGGGGATGGTTAGTGACTTGAATTTTGTGAGCGATTATTCTGTTAGTTGAGGAGTGTAGGAGATGGATGAGGAGAACGCAATCAAATGACTATTTTGTATTTTTATGTCAACACTTGAGGTATCTGAGACGTTGTTTGGATTAGTGACATTGCCGAGAGAGATGTTGAAGGTGGATCCACTGACTGAATAATTTTGATTGTTGAAAGTGACATACATCGAACTTACAGGTTCAGGGAAGTCTCCGTTGAGGTAGATGTGTGAGGTCTTTCCAACAGTGGTTATTATTCTTTGGAGAGAGATTCCTGAGTTGAGGGGAATGAGAGTGTCAGAAGGAGATATGGTAGACTAGAAATAGATGTAGTTGGAGTCGAGAAGGGTGAGCTTGTATTGTTCTGCTGTTGTCGATAACAGGAAGTTATTGGTTCCATTGATGATAATGTTTGTAGTATTGGAGGTGTTAGTGACTTAAATGTTGATGAATTGAGTTGAGTTGAGGGAGTGAGGAAGAAGGTCGAACTGATTGAGTCCTGCAAAGGAGAGATTGTTGAGGAGAGGAAGATTTTTCGTTGGAGTTTATAGAGGAGAGATGGTTAAGGTAAAGGAAGATACAACAGGATTGGTGAAACTAATGATAGCTGTAGTTTATTGGATGGAATAATCGTTTGTTCGACTTATACTGAGGTCACTCAAAGGAAGAGGACTAAATAGAGAAGAGATGTCTTTTCGTTTATAGAAATAGAGTAAATACCTTGAAAGACTTGCAAAGAGACAGGATCTTGAGATATTTGTAGATACTAGTTGTTTGAAACGATAAGAGAGAAAGCAAAAGTATAGTTGGCTAACATGCAGATTGGTCTGGATGTAGACATGGAGAAGTAAACCTCAAGGTATAGTAGGTTGAGTTCTAGAGAGTACTTGAAGGAGAGATGCTAGTTTATAGAGAGGTGAGTTGAAGTGAGTAGGTGGATTTTGGGATAGATAACTCGAATGCTGAGCTGATTGGGATGGGAACTGGCACTTTGAAGCTAATGGTAAGGTTGTTGGGAGTATTGGCTTGATTAGATGAAGTCTGTATGTTGAGATTGTTGATAGTAGTTGGTTAGAAGTGAGGATTAGAGTTAAGAGTGGAGGCTAGGAGGGTACCTTCTGAGAGATAGTTGTCGTCTGAGCTACAGATGTAAAAGACAATGGCGTTGTTGTTGAAGAGCTGTGTGTTCCATGCGTTGGTGAGGTGGAGAACGATAGATATTTTTGTGTTGGCAGGAATGAGAGTATTTCCGAGTGAGGTGATGTTGATTTGGTCGATTTATCCATTGGTTTGGGAGACAATGCAGTCAGAATGGGTGTTGGTGAGTATGGTGCAGGTGCAGGAGGGGTTAGAGAAGGAGAGTTGGTAGTAGAGCAGGTCTGGGAAGTTGATGATAATTTTGCTAGTATGTTAAATAGATGAAATAGAGGTAAGTTCTATATTGAGATGTGTGTTGGTGGCTACTTGGTTGTTGGAGGTGGTTCCTTCGATTGAAAGGGAGTCCATTTGAATTGGAGGGTTATTTCTGCTTAACTGCTTTAGACGAGTTAGTTGAGTGAGTTGTAGATATTTATTTGTAAGTTGTTAGTATTGGGTTAGATATTGGTGACATTGTTAAGGATGATTCTATGTTGACCTGAGTAGGATAACGATATGACTGTTTAGTTGTTGGATAGGACTTGACAGGCAGACTGACCTGATTGTTACTGTATTAGGCAAGTGGGAGACAGAATTTTCATTTGTTTAGTGGGTAAAGTTATTTTCATAGATGCAGCTACTGATGCAAATCTAGGAGTATAGTCGATAGTTAATAATCCACTTCCTCCAATCGCTGTATTTGAACGGATAAAAGTGAAGCTGACTCCTGAGGCAGCTGTATCAGGTGAAAGGTTTTTTTGAGTTGAAAGATGATTGTGATACTTTGCTGTTTGTGGAGTCAATAGTCCAGACAGTGAGGGCATCGGTAGGAGGGATGGTCGGGATCGAGAGTTGGTTTTTGAGGTTGTCGATGGTGATAGTCGAGGTGGTGATGGGAAAGGTAAGAGCAAGGAAAGAGGGTTTCCACTATATTTAGCTTGTGAAAGATCGAATAGAGAAGATGACAGGTCTAGTAGATATGATGTTTAAGAGGAGAAAGGGTTGATTCTGTTGAACTGGATGCTAAGGTTAACAGAAGTACCTACTACTTGGTTGGTGGTTTATGCAGTTACGGCTAGCAGGACTGGTTAGACATTGTCGATTGCTACTGTCCCTTGTGCTGTGAGGTATCCGGCATGATACATGCTAATTTGTATGTTTCCAGTGATATTAGTGGAGGAGGGGTTGACAGCTTTTATGATTAAGCTTTGGTTATTGAGGTGATAGATTTGTGCTACTTGGAAGGTATTATTGTCGATTGTTGTGAGGTACTGTCCACTGTTGATGGTCATGAGTTCAGCTGGTACTGATAGTTTGATTTCTTGGTAGTTAGTGAAAGGAGTGATGAGAGTGATTGTAAGATTAGTGGGCTGGGCATAGGTGTTATTGGTTTTTGAAGAGTTGAAGGAGAGAGGTAGTGGGTTCTATATGCTATAGACTATGTTGAATGTTTGACTTGGCTGGTTGTTGAATAGAGTATTGAAGGAGTAGGTGAGTGGTTGCACCGTTGAAGGATTTACTACATTGGTTATGGTGATGGTGTAGCTGATAGTTTCTATCATCATGGGAGTGATATCTCCTTCTAATGTCATCTTTATTGTAGTCTTGTTTATTAACTAACAGGTAATCACACCAGTATATAGAGAAGAGTTTTAAACTCCAAAACAACCCCCTTTGATATCATGCATAGATGATAATTAGAAGGTGATAGCATTTTAGATAGGAATGGCTTGACTGATAAAAGTAAAGGTATATTGACTGTTGAGAGTAGTGACACTGTTGCTGAGAGAAAGTTAAATACTTTTACTGTTTTTGACAGAGTTGTATTTCAGAACAGAGAAAGAACTGCTCGCAATAGAATCCCCTCCTTTGGTCGTAAGTTCAACTGTTTGAATCATCTCAGACAAAGGAAAATAACTTCTGGTAAGTCCCTGGATTATAATACTTCCTGAACAAGGATTGGACCCACATATTTGGACAGACATTTGCAAAACCGATTGAATGGTTTAAGCAGTGTTATAAATAATGGTGTTTTAGTAGGTGGTTCCTTGGCTATCTGATACAGTGAGAGAGGAAGGGTATTGGTAGTTGGTTTGAGAGGAATCGTAAATAACTGGGACATAAGTATCTTTGGGAGTAAATTTTAGTAGTAGTTGTCCTCCATTGGTGGTGATATACGAGGGAATGTTGAAGTTAAATTTCATTTGATAGGTTGATCCAACAATTTCTGACCCTTGCCGGTCGTAGTTGGTGATTATGACTGTCGATGTTTAGAGAGGGAGTGTTTTTGAGGTTTGTTCAATGACTCCTTCTGCGTGGGCAGTTTGTATTGTGATTGATTGACTATAGGAGTTGATGTAAGAAGGATTGGTGAGTCCATTAATGGCAAAAGAGAGAGAAGATCCTCTTTGGCAGTTGGAGCAGGGAGGAGCCATTTCTACAATGAGGTTATTATTGACTGAATCAGTACTTGTGGTGCAAGGGATATTGATGCTTCCCTCAATACAGGTAATTCCATTAGTATTATAGGCTGCTTGAGGAAGAATGACCCTAATGAAGTCATTTTGTTTGAGTTATACTTCTAATTGAACTGAGACAGTTAGTTTAAACTAATTATTAACTTGTGAATCATTTTTTGTGGCATTAGCAGATAAGACAAGAGGGGTAGCTGTGAAAGAAGTTGATTATGAAGAGTTACCGATCATATTTCCGGTTGCGTCGAAAGTTTGGAAGGTGAAGGAGACTTTTCTAGTGTCTGGAGGGTTGGTGACTGCGACTGCAAAGACCACATCTCCAGCACTGGAAATGTAGAAGTTATCTGTTGAGATGGAGTGAGATGAGGAGTCGTATGAGCAGGAAGGAGTACCTGAGGTGAGTAGAAAGCCATAATTATTGTTGCACCAGACAGGCAAGACTGGGTTGATGGAAGAAGGTAGAGTGATTCTATATTTTCCTCCTTGAGGAATGGCTGCAAATAGTTTACTATAGACGGTGATAGTATTTTTTTACTGGATGGAAGTACTAGAAGGAGTCAAACTTTGAGTAAGGATGTTTCCTGCTACTGTGGATTTAGCCAGTAGTTGAGAGTTGATCATAGCTACTGTGCAACCTGAACAGTAGCCTGCACTATTTGGAAAGTAGTTAAGTTGGAGGGTGACTGTAAAGCTTGAAGATGCTCCTATTGATTGAGGATTTATTAGTCCTGTGATCGTGAGAAGAATATTTCCAGAGGTCTAGCGAGCTGTTGTTGTGAGTAAGAAAAAGAGGTTGTTGTTAAAGATTTGAGGTCTAATGTTTTGTAAGCTGAGTAAGCGATAACATACCTGTCGTAAAAAGAAAGGGTGGTTTGAAAGGAGGTGCTGATATCTACTTAACTTGGAACTGTGACTAGGAGTTTAGGATTTAGGGGAGTCATGGGAAGGGAGAGGTTAAAGGTGTAGGTGACATCTGGATTACCTACTCCGTAGTTGGATTGATTCATTGAATTAAGAGTGATTTCCAGAGGAGTGAAGTGAGAATCTGAGATGTCCCAGGTTAGATTTTCTGAGTAGGATGAGTTGAAGGTCACTTTTGTGTTGATGGTTTGTTTGTTGAGGAAGTATGGGTTGAGAAGAGATCCAATAGTTATAGTTAAATTGCTATAGATATTGACTGCATTATTCAAATTTAGGGTGCATTTCTTAGAGGTGCAAGAGGCTGTTGCTCCTGAGACAGCTTAGTTTTGAATGGTTGCCGAAGTGTTGAGAACAGAGTCTGGGACTGTTATATAAGTGGAGGTGAAGTCGAGAAGAAAAGTGGCGGATGCTGGTAGATCATGGACTGTATAATAGGTGACTCGATAGTTTGAATTAGTGAAGAGAGTTGAAGTGACGGGAATGACTTGCAGACTACCAGTTTGGGAAAGAACTAGACTGAGAAGACTGAAGAAGATAAAGAGTTGTTTGTTCATTTCAAATTCAAATTAAATTAATAAACCGATTTATTTCAGTTTGATTAATAATTCTAATTAATATTTAATCACTCTGGTTATCGAACAATAGTGACTACAAAATAATTATTAATGAGATTCTTAACTATGATTTACTTCTTATGAGATTATTCACCATTGCTGATGATTGTTAAGCATTGCTGATGATTATTTATATCTGATGATTTATCTATATTATAAACAATTGATAAAAACAATGGAGAACGAGAGAGCGCCAAGCTTTAAAGTCATTTTGGTTGGAGATTCTGGTATATTTTTATCCATTCAGGTACAAAGACCTTCATTCAGGTACAGGAAAAACTTCACTCATCCAAAAGTACATCCATGGAGCCTTTAAAAAAGAGTATGAGGTGACAGTTGGAGTTGACTTCTCTTCCAAAACAGTCCACATAGACCAAACTCCAGTTCAATTGCAAATTTGGGACACAGTATCTGGTTGACTAGTTTAGTGTGGTCAAGATGTATATCGATCCATTGCGAGTAACTTTTATAAAGGAGCAGCTGCTTTGTTTATGGTCTTTTCTCTCAACAACAGAAATAGCTTCAAACATTTAAACTCTTGGCTTTAATAGTTTCATGATAAAGGTAGTTCCGAAGCTTTTATATTTTTAATAGGTAACAAATGTGACTTGGAGGCAGAAGTGACTGGAGAAGAAGGTTTTTAGTTTATGAAAACCATTAAAGGAGCTTTTTACATTGAAACTTCTGCAAAGACTAATAGCAAAGTGGATTAACTTTTTAGTAAGGCAGCTTAAACAATGTACAAGAGCTATCGAGTTAATTCTGATTTTAAAAATCTGGTTTAGCCTGAAAAGATGCCAAATATACCTAACTTTTACCCTCCTCAAAGAACTACTTTAGAAGATTCACGTCGAAGTCAAATTTCTACTGAAAAGAAGAAGTGTTGTTCTTGATTCTGATAGAAATACTAGTTTTATATATTATTTTCTTTGAATTAATTCTTTTTCAAGTGTAAATTAAAAAGATTATTTGGATCTAAAAGGGATAAATTTAAAGTAAGTTTCATGGAAAGTTATTTATTCGTGTTTTATTATTATATTAGTTAATATAAAGTGGTCGTTATATGTCTAGAATCAGAAATGCTAGTCTTTCATAAATAGACAATAAATAGAAAGGTCATAAAGTTCTAGGATAGATTAAAATTCCTAACATTCAAGCTCAAATGACTCAAAAGTGTCTTCCTCTTAAGGGCAAGTAGGAGTCGATTCGTAGTGGATTAAGTGGTAAGAAAGGAAAGCTGAATAAAGAAAATATTAAAGAAATAGACGATGGAGTACTAAAAATGATCAGTAATACTAATATTAATCGACATCTCTAGGAAAAGACAATGATGATTGAACAACAGACTTCAATGATTTAGCAGCAGAAAGGATAAATAGCTGTTTTAAGGCAATTTATGAGAGATGTAAAGACTGGTAAGTTGGTAATAGAAGCCTAGGAAGAGATATAGAGGGAAGTATAGATAACTGAGCTAAAGCAGTTATAAAAGGACTATTCAGATAATTTGAGAGAATTTTAGACTATGAAAGAACATTTGAAAGATATAAAAACTAAATATGGATTAAGTCAAAAAGAAAAAGATAAAATAAATCATCAATACAATCAAGTGTTAGCCTAAAACTAAGAACTTACTCTTATTATAAATACTCTTAAACAACAAATAAACTCAAGTTAAAGAACTTCCAATAAATTATCTGAAAACTAAGAATAAATCAAAAGACAATAATAAGAATTAGATAAAAATAAATTATAAATAAAAGATCTTAACATCTCGAAAGAAGGATTATAAGTTAAGGTCAAAAACTATTAAAAAAAAATTAATTAGTATATTAATAAATATAATTAAATTCAAACAGTTCAAAATCAATGGCAAATAAAATATTATTAACTATAAAAAGAAAGAGACAATTAATTATTAGATAAAAAAGAATTATAATAAAAAGTGATTAATCTTTAAAAAAAGATAGAAGCAGAAAGATAGATTCATAGGAATTAAGTTCAAAGAGTCAGAAATAAGTATAGAAAGATGGAGAGTTAGATGAAAGGATCAGAAGTAAGTCAACTTCAAAAATAGATAAATTAACTAAAAGATTAAAATAGATTGATAAAAGATAAAAATTAGCAATAAAATTAGAAATGGTAAAGTTATATAGGATAACTACTGAGACAATGTAATGAACAGAGTTAGGACAGGCTAGCTATAGCAAAAGAACAGTTTGAATAATCTATGTAAGAAGAAAAAGCTAAATTCTAAAATTTAGAATCACAGTTTAGAAGTCTATCTGAACTGTTCAAAAAATTATCTTAAGATAATAAGAATCGCAAAGAAGGAGAAATAGCTAAGAAAGAATCAAGAATATTTAGTCTGTAGCAGACAATCGAGGAGTTGCAGAGAGAGATATAAGAGAAAAGAGGAGAAGAAGATAGAATAATTAATAAAATTGGAATATTATAAGGACAAATCTGTCATGCTAATGAATACTATAGCAAGGAAAAAAACAATATTTAATTTTAAAGATAGTCTTTGACCAAAATGATATCTTTACAGCAGCTAAAAATAGAAGAGTTAAAATAAAGTAACCAGAAGATAAGAGTTTAGAATGAAAGAGAAAGAGAAGAAGAGGGACATTAAAAAAGATACTTCAGATAAAAGTATTAAAAAGAATTAGGGTAGTATAATTCTCTTTTAAGTGAGTTTAGACAGTTAGAAGGAGACAAAAACGGTTTACTCAAAGTCAATGCTAGTAATGCAGTGGAAATAGGATATTTGAAGGCAGAAGTGGTGCAACTAAGATCAGAAATATAAAAATTATTGATGGATTCAAGCAATGAGGATAGATATAAAGAACTAGAAGATTAAATCAGTCAAAAGGAAGAACAAATAGATCTAAAAGAGAGAGATATATATAATTTAAAGAAGACTTTATCTCAAAATCAATCATAACTATCAGTTAAAAGTTAATCTATTCTTTTTTTGAATGTCAATCTTCAAAATATAGAGAAATAAAACCAAGAGTTAAGATTTAGAATGAGAGTTGAGCAGTAGTCATTGAAAACAGCTCATCTAGAATACTAAAGAAGTCTATCTTAATTTTAAAATAATCAAATGGGATTTATAGCTGACATTCAATAGCTTAAATAAAAAAATATCAATTTTAATTAAGAACTCTTTAAAAAAAGTAAAACCATAGAGGAAAAAGATTCTATAATTTAGGACATTAGAACTGAACTTGAGGAACAAGTTTAAGACATTCGTCATTTGAGAGAGATTATAATAGATTATGAAGAAAGATATTAATTAATGGTGGAAAAGCATACGATTGAGTCTGCTAACTGGGAATTTCAACGTAGATCTCTTTCTGAAGTGAGAGATATCCAGGCGAGGGAATTATAGCATAGCAAGATGAGTGCTTTTGTGGAGCTAGATAGTAGTCAGACAGCAGTTGAGATTCTTCGGAAATAAAATCAGGAGTTACAGCAAATATTTTAACTTTAGATATAAAGGAGAAATAATACTATTAAATAACTTATCAACTAAAAGAAACATCTGTTTTTACAGTTAGTATAAAAAAAGATTCAATGATATTTCATTTAATATTGCTTAATATAGAAGTAATAATTGTTTTGGTATTTGTGACTTTTTTTTTGATTTTTATGTTTGTATTCTAGTATTGAATTGAGAACTATAAAGGTAATAATTAATTGCTTAATATAGAAGTAATAATTGTTTTGGTATTTGTGACTTTTTTTTTGATTTTTTATGTTTGTATTCTAGTATTGAATTGAGAACTATAAAGGTAATAATTAATTATGAGTAAAAATCCTTATGTGATATTGCACTTAGAGGAAGATGCCAGTTACTAGGAAATCAGGGAAAGGTATAAACACTTCTCAAAGACTTTGCATCCAGATAAACAACCTCTATAAAATTATCAAATCACCAAAAAACTATTTGAGGAAATTGATGAGGCTTATAAATCTATTTCAAGTCCTTTGAGGAGGTTTATTTTTAGATAATACGGACTTTCTGCTTTAAAAATCATGGAATAAATTCCAGGAGAGTTTGAAGAATTCTAAGTTGATGAACTAACTTTTTAGCAGATCATAGTATGATTGGTATTATCTAGAGACTGAAACAGTTGATGATTTTTTTGTTATATGAGAAAGAGGCGAGTTTAGAGATGGACAAGTCCAAATTTATGACTAAATCTCTTCTAAATATATCCAAAGTAATGCGAAAACAGACCCAAGTAAAGATTTTTTCCAAAAGAAATCTTAGTTTTCCTGAAATAGAGAAGTAATTATTAAAATATTGAGTTAATCTTTTGATTATTAGATGGTTTTACCATAATTTTATGGATTTTCTAATAGTTTAGGAGTATCACACAATAGTAATAACTTAAGGACAGATCCTAAATCTTCACTGATGTTATCTTTATCGAGTGTTCGTCGTCTTTATAATAGCTATATGTTATCGTTGGGAGGTAGTATTGGCTCTGAAGGATCTAATTTTGAGGCTAGTTTTGATAAAATATGTTAAAACAACCTTCATTTTAAGTTTACTCCACTCTGTGTAAGTAATGGCAAATTGATGAATCCTAAGCTAGCTGTAGATAAGTCTTTTAAAAATTTACAATTTTCTGCAATAACAGATATTTCTAGTTCTAATTTTTAATTTTCTGAAGGAAATCAAAAGAGATTCAGTAAATCTTTGAAGGTATATATCGAAGGAAGTAACTTGGGATTGATGCCTAAGATAGAATGGCAGATGACATAGAGGCTACGTATGTTTATTCAGGTAACGATGGGAGTTAACTTCAGTACTCAGGAGCAAAACATTAGTATACATCCATCTTTGACCTATGGCTATAAGCTACTTCTGAATTAAGATCTAAAACTTGAATTATCTAGTTCTATTGGCTATCCTAATTATTATCAACTTTCTCTTTTTAGTAGTAAATATAGAGTTTCTATTCCTTTTGCTACTTCTGAGGCCGATAGTCTTTACTAGATATATAAGATAGGAAGTATGCTGGGAGTATATTTTTGCTATGAAAGTTATCACTATTTTAGACATAAAAGTGAGAAAGCTAGATAAAAGTTGATAAGAAAAGAGGAACAACGTCTCAAAGAACAAAAAAGATAGCTTAGTCGTCAAAATAGTTATATTTAACTTTCAGTAGCTGCCAAAAAAGATAAAGAAATCAAATATAATGGATTAATTATAATTAAAGCTTTTCTAGGTTAAAAAAATAAGCTGGTTGAACTTAGTAGAAAAGCAGGAAAGAAGGTCAAAAAACCAGGAAGAGGACGAAGGACAGAATAGATGATTTATTAAGTAGAAGAACAGCTGAACAGTTTAAGAGTAGATGTTGAAGATATAAGATCTGAGGTAAATGATGTGACTTTGTTATTGCAGAATGAGGTGAGTGGAGGTCAGATGATAAATTATAGAAGCTAGGAGTTGATCCGCTACAATCCTTGTCTGATCGATACAAATAGACCATTACTATATTTGATATATTTGTAGAGAGGAGAGTTGAAGATGGTTTTGTAGAGATGCGGAGGCAAGTTGTACTTGGGTAGTTTCAAGGGGTATTCTTTTTGTTCGGAAGTCAAGAGATCATTGACTAAAGTATCTAATTTCTTTTGGAGTAGATGATCTAAAATAAAATAGTAACAATTTAATCCTACCCTTTATACATCTAAAACTTATAAAATATTCATATTCTGAATTTAGAGTATGTCTTAAAAAGATAGTTTATTTAATAAAATATTGATTTATTTAGTTTATCTGTTCTCTAAATGATTTATAATTATAGCGATGAGGTTGTTATTAATTTGATAGTTATAGATAGTCAAGATGGGGAGTAGTCTATAGGGTGAATCGCATCCTCTTGCTAAAAACTGGATCTCTGTCTCCTCTACTACCTTTAAAAACAAAATAACTGAATAACTTATTGATAGCTAGCAACTTCAACTCACCACCCAAGATGATATAATAACGAATACTAACCTCCTCATCAAAAGAGCTGCTCTTTCCCATCCTAATGTCCTTAAACTTATCTATTACTCCAACCAATCGAGCTCTTCACTCTGTTCAAACAACAAATCTAGTTTTAAAATCTATCTGGAACACACACTCTCTACTCTTGCAGATTTACAACTCAAAGGAAAAAATATATAAGTAGGACAAGATTGTGGATGCTGTTCTTTAGCAAGTGGAGTAGGTTATTTGGCTGAAAGATATGGGTTTTTTGGAATAAATGAAAAAAATATATGGTTGGTAGGCTAGGAGGGACATCCTCGCAGACAACAACTAAAGGTCTGGATCAACTCTGATCTCAAAAACAGCTGTGCTTAATCTGAAACAAAAGAACAAATCATGTGTAACCAGTTGATTAAAATTCTTAAAGGATTTTCTTGCAAAAAAAATCATTCTTTACAAATAAAAGCTTATCATTTGAATAGTTTAGTTTAATAAATATACTCCATTCATGATAAAATTTCTTCCTAGCAATCTGCAAAGAAGAGAGTGGCTTCTCACAAACAAACTATTCAGCATAGTCCTCTTTTAAGTTAAAACTTCTTTATGGGAAGTAACAGTCCTCAATTTCAAAGAAAATATCCGAATCAGACCAATTTAACTCACAAAAATGACACTCTGAACTTTTCTAGTCAGGAAAAAAGGGACTATTTTAGGAATTAGATACCTTTGACGAGAAGTCCTATCAATGGGGAGAGGGAGTCAGTATTTTAAAAGGTGAAATAGTTTAAGACAAATGTGAATAGTCAGGTTAGTCTTGACCCTAAATAGATGAAAAGAATAAATTTTAGTTATTCTGATAGTCTAGAAACTCCAAAGATGAACAAAAAAATTAATTAAGAGAGGACTAACAGTCAAATTGAAACAAACCTATGTTAGTAATTACCTCATTTTAGATTATCAAGCAATTCTATACACCACTCTTCTTCTCTCTATCAATCTCCTTCGACTAAATCAAAAGGAGAATAAACAAAAGGACCTTTTCAACCTGATGATCTTATATTCAAACAATAAACTATCAAAATTGAAGAAGATAAACCTAGAAATAATAAATAGTCTATTAGGTAGGTATAGAATCAACAAAAATTAGGCAACTAGTCAGAAGGCATTAAAGGGAATGATAGAAGTAGTTACTAAGGGAATGATAGAAGTAGTTACTAAGGGAATGATAGAAGTAGTTACTAAGGGAATGATAGAAGTAGTTACTAAGGGAATGATAGAAGTAGTTACTAAGGGAATGATAGAAGTAGTTACTAAGGGAATGATAGAAGTAGTTACTAAGGGAACGATAGAAGTAGTTTTAAAGGGAATGATAGAAGTAGCTTTAAAGGGAATAATGTTCCAATAAAGAAGATGTGTCTTCAGTTGCAAAAGAGTATTGATGTCAGTTATAATAATACATCAAGATAGGATGTGAGAAGTCATAGTCGAGGTAAAAGCAATCATTCGTTTGAGATAATTAGTTAATATAGAATATCAATTTAACCTGCTGTTGTTTTTTTAAACAATATAGACCTTTAAAACTCTCAAGAGTTTTATTAACCTGAAAGGGTGTAGGTTGGGACTGAAAGATAAAGTTATAACTCAAAAACATAGAAATAAAAGATAAATAGTTTTAATTATAAAAAAATAAAATAGAAAGTTTTAGATTGCAGTTAGAAGATATAGTTATAGAGATAGAATCATAAAATTGTAAAGAATAATGTTGAAATAAAAAAATAACAAGTATCGAACCGAGTTGGATCGAACTAAACTTCTCTAAAAAGGTTTGCAGAGGTGAATTTATCTGAATCATAAATGAATATATCAAATCATTTCTCTTTTGATAATCCTCAAAAAAGTGAAGAAAAACTACAAAATTATCAACAACCAACAAAAGAACAATTCAAAACACTTATTGGATACCACTAAAGTTAGCAACCACTTTAGTATCTTTTAAACTTAAAAAATAAACAAAAAAATCAATATAGTAAGTAAAGAGAAGATTAAAAGAAGTATAAAAAAGATAAATAAAAGTTTAGACAAGAAAAATAAAAGTTTAGACAAGAGAAGTAAATGTTGAAGTAGAAGAAGAAATATTAAAAGTATTTATAAGAGAAAGAGTAGAGCGAAAGTTCTTCTGAAGAAGATAGGAAAAAGGCAGAACTGCTTAATAAGATAAGTAATACTGAGCAGGTGCTTCGGTAGAACAGAAAGAAGTTGTAGCGGTTGCAGTTGGAGAAAGATTTATAGATATAGAAGGGACGGATAAAGGAGTAGATGTAGAAGGTAGTGGTAAATAGTGTGAATGATGAGTCCCATCGAATAAAGTAGAAAGTAAAACACAAAAAAGCTACTTTCGCAGCTCTAAAAGAAGAGGCTTCAAAAATTTTAGAAGATCTCAACTTTGATTGATATTTATTCCCTACCCTATCGATATTTATTCCCTACCCTATCGATATTTATTCCCTACCCTATCGATATTGTATTACCATTCATCAGCATTAATTTTAGATATTAATAAAATTATGAAAATTCTCCTTGTTTTGATCTTTTTTATCGCGGGAGGTTCTTGTTTCAGCATTGAATAAGCCAACAGTGAATCTAACAAAAAAGGTAATTACTTGTCTTTATTTTATTGTGGCTTTGGAGATGACTACTGCGGACAGTCTATTGAAGATGATGTTAATATTGGAGCTTCTCACGTCATGCTATCTTTTGTTAACACTCAACAAGATGGTAGTGTTAAGATGGATGAGTAAAAGTTTCCTCACAAGCCTTTTAACATATGGAAAGGAGTTGGAAAGAAGGTGTTGATATCTGTGGGAGGTCAGAATGGACATTGGGGGACTGTTTTTGCTAGTACTCAATCTACAGATAATTTCATAAACTCTTTGGTTGATATTGTGAAAAGGTTTAAGCTGGATGGAGTCGATTTAGATTTATAAAGTTTTAACACTCCTCCCAGAGTAGTTGCCAACGCCATCATAAAGTTGAAAACAGCTTTGAATGTGTTAGGTAAGAAGATATTGACAGTTTCTCCTGAAAGTGTGACAGTATATCAACCAATGGGAGTTCCTGATCCTGATACAGGTGCTGGCTATTATAACTACTTTGTTCCCATCATCAATATTGCTGATGCTTATATTGATTACTATCAGGTACAATGCTATAATGACTGGTATTAATTTCCAGGAGATTCAGTTGAATATTTGATGGATATATATCTTAACTGGAGAAACTATCAAGGAATGACTCCTTGGGGCTCAAAGCCATTACCCAATTTCGATGGAGTGAAGGGAGAGAAACTGGTTATAGGGCTCTTAGCTTCTACTTCTGCTGGAGGTGCTTCTTACTATAAAACTCCAGAGGTTATAATGAGATTCAAGGCCTGGTTATTAGAGAAAGGATATAAAGTTGGAGGTTACATGATCTGGGATAGTCATTGGGATACTCTCAACAACAAACTCATTTCTGATGCCTGTTTGAAGTGATATCAATATATCTGATCGATTACTTACTATATCTGATCTATTAATAGCTATATCTGATCGATTAATAGCTATATCTGATCGATTAATAGCTATATCTGATCGATTAATAGCTATATCTGATCGATTAATAGCTATATCTGATCGATTAATAGCTATATCTGGGGTTTGGGGTTGGGGTTGGGGTTGGGGTTGGGGTTGGGGTTGGGGTTGGGGTTGGGGTTGGGGTTGGG
>CAXIUT010000020.1:0-23439 GCA_964035545.1 Bugula neritina
CCCAACCCCAACCCCAACCCCAACCCCAACCCCAACCCCAACCCCAACCCCAACCCCAACCCCAACCCCAACCCCAACCCCAACCCCTGATAATTATTAAAAAATATCTATGATTAATTATATATACTAAAATATCAGAGTTTATTTTATTCAATTTAAAATCACTTTTTGCGATATTTAGCTTTTTCTATCTGATACTATTAATAATCAGATTAAAATTCTGAAGTATTTTGGAATTGGAATGTATGAAGAACTCTAAATTCTGTTTAAATTGATTTTTTTAGAGCTTTGAGACTATTTATTTCCATATATTTCAAATTAACTTGGCTTAAAAACTACCTTTGGCTCTTTATTTGCAATAGAAACTGATCTGTCATAAATTTTCCATTGAACTAGATCTTTATTGTCCTCAAACTTGTTTTAAAAACAATTTTTTTTCAAAAATAAATAGGTTTTTATTCACTATACAGTTTGCTGCAAATTACAATATCCTAGTTTTAGTTTAGTCTTTAAAGTTTCTTTATTTTGAGCAGTTATTATCTTTTTTAGGAGGAGCTTACTTGACGATTATTGCAGAATGAATCAGGATTAAATCATCTTTAATACTAAGATGATCCTTAATTTTATCTGAAAAATTGATCTCGATTTATTTTTGATCTTTTCTTTGCTTTCAGAAGCTATTTTATGAAGTTTATTTTTGCTATCCATGTTTTTCTGATCCTTTAAAAAGTTAGAGGAAGAATAAGGAAAAGACCTCTTAAACTTCTAATAACAAAATTCTGAGAATAGTATTTTTATCTCTTTATTTGTGATCTCTCCTTCACGAAATGCGCATCTTTCTACTATGTAGATGATGGATAAATATTCTTATTAATTATCTTTATAAATGTAAAAATCATTTAATTGGAATTAAGATTTAATGACTTTCATTAAAATGGGAACTTTTTTATTGATTCTTTAATAATTATTTTTTATTCTTTAAATCAAAGAGTTTATATATAGCATAGAGAATAAAATTGTGGAATATCTAAATGCTTAGATTTGTAATATTTTCAAATTTAAATCATATTGAATAGTTTTTTGGTAGTAATGATCATCTGACTTGAGGTTTAAAGTTAAAAATTAAATATTCTTAGCCAAACGGAAAATGATTATATTATTCTCGTTTACTCAGTAAATACTAAACATAAATAAATGAATTTTAAAGGGATTTATATCATTCTCTGAGGTTACTAGCTTGATCTTCATCAGAAATTTATAATTTTATAGTTATTTCAGACTTTTAGCTTTTAAAATTTTATTTTTTGAATTTTAGTTAGTTCAACTCTTCCTAACTTTTGTCAAAAATAAACTACCTCAAACTCTAAACTTCTTTTTCTTAATATTTTGCAAAAGTCTTGTCTTTTCTATCAATTTTTCTTTCAGGTTTTTGATCATATTGAACAACATGAGGTTTATTGGATCTTTTTTTCTTATTTCTGGGTCTTAGTCTTCGAGCTAAATCTTATTAGCCAATGGCAGGTTTCTTAAGATATTAGCTCTTTTATGTCTTGTAGTTCTTAGGCCGATTGCTTGGCTTCTTTGCAAGGTGAGAATATGAAAAATTATATTTTTCTCTCATCTCTTTTTTTCTCTTTTCAAGCTATTTTTGTTTAATTTAAAGCCTACTTTGTTGGGAACGAAGGTCTTCTGCTCTTTGACGGTTTTAATAATTTACTTAACGTAAATTTTATGAAAGAGGGAAGGTTTGATGTTGTTAAGGCCATTGAAAGAAAGGTAAGCTATTTTGATACAAAACTGGATGGTCTATGATATATATAAGAGTACAAGTTTCAGATGTTGGAGGGAACATAAAATATGTTTGATAGGCTCCAAATGGTAACATTTCTTTAGAGTTTTTAAAAAATTATAAAATCATCAAGTTTTAATCAGATAAATATCTAAGGGCAGAATAATCATCTTACCTTTCTTAAAATGTTCAATTTCAAAAGTATTTGTAGACAGAATATTGGTTTTATTGAAGGAGAATTACTTTAATTTTAAATTTCAAAAATGATCTCTGAGAATTACAATCAACTCAAGTTATTTGTCAAAAAATGGAGGCATAATCAATTGTTTACAATTCTTAAGCTACTAAAATTGATCAAACATTTGATTTTATGATATTTGCTTTATTTAAGATGATTTTAATTGATAATAATCCATTTTATATTATTACTGTCATAAAACAAACTCAAAAAATAAATATTAAGAATCATTTTAATCATAAATTTACTTAGCTTTTCTAGTTTCTAAAAGTAGAAGTCTGATTTAAAATATTTTAAATGTCGGTTTGATGCATTGATACATTGAATAGATGAGATGGAAAGTTTTTTGTTGTTTACATTTGTTAAATTATTTTCTAAATAGCTTTATTTAGGAGTTCCTTTTCAATGCAAGTTAAAAATAAACAATTTTTTTCGGTAATTATTCATTCGATCAGCATCGACTTTAAAATTAAAAGAAAAAGTTAGCACATATCTACTAGGTTATGAAGGACATTAGAAAATAATAATAATTAAAGTCTTAGAGAAGACGATAATCCTCTTTCAGCAACATAGTTTAATCTAAAAATAGATGTAGTAATAATCTTAAATTTGAATTAGAAAATTAATTAAAAAACTCAATAGTTTCAAATAAAATGATATTTAAAAGTATTTATCTTTGATAAAGTTTTTTTACTTAAGGAAAATCATGTCTGATTATTTTTTTAAAAATTATCAATCAATAAAAATTGATATTAAAATTGCTTACTTCCTTGATAATTATAATTTTATTCATGATTTTAAGCAAAATTTCCTTATTTTGTTTTGAAATTGTTATAAATTAACATTATTTTGATATTTTAATGTTACTTCTAATTGATATTAATATGTTTTACATTTATTTTTTCAAGAAAGAGATTATTATCGATCTATTTATACAAAATATTGATAATAAAGTTTATAAATACTATTATTACCAACAAAAAAATAATTAAAATAAAAACTAAAGACTCAAAAAGATGACTTCAATAAGAAAATACCCTAAAAATATTCAATAAATCATAAAATATTAAAAATTATAGATTTTTTTTCATGATTTATCTTGTATAGACTTCTTTTCTTTGATATTTTATCAACTATTAATCTTATTTATGAGTTAATAATTGTTTTTTATTTGATATTACTATCGAATCTATTTTCAATGATTTTATATGATCTTGTATTCGTAATTAATAGAAATATATAATTTTTCTGAAGATATTAGAGTTAATTAACAAATTATTCATCATAAATTCTCCTTTTTTTATCTTTTTCTTGTTTATTTCAGATTAATTTCTATTTTATTTAGAGTTTTAGAAATATTTTTATTTTTAACTTAAATAGTCTTTAAATTTACTCTATCTTTCTTTATGATTCATTTCTTTGAATTAAATTTAAATCTTCTTTATCATTAATCAAGTACTCTATGGTGTATTCTGATAAATTAGATAATTCATACACGATTATTTACAGCTAGCAAGTTATTTTTGAAACATATTATTCTTCTATTTATTCTTTTTTAAAAGGATAGACTTGATATTAAACTATATTATTTTTATATCAAATAAATTCTTTGTTATTTCATGAGAAATTCCAATTAAAATAAACGTAAGTATTATCAGAACATCATATTGAACGTTAATTAATATTTATTCATTGAATTAGATAAAACTATCAGCATGAAGACAAATAAGTATATCAAGAACATTTTGCATTTTATATAAAAGTCAAAGACGAAAATAGACCAAAATAAAATTGTTTTTACAAAGAACCTATTGAACTATCTTTAGATTAAGTCTTTAAAATGATCATTATCAATATTGTTATTTTTCAATATCAATATTGATTTAGTTGGCATTTCGAAAAGAAAGATCTTTTAATTAAAAGATGGATATAGTTAGTTGGAAATCAAAATAGCTTAATAACATAGGTGAGAAGTTTTTTAGTCTTCATTTTTTTTTTACATTTATGATCATTCTTTTATATATATGGCATGTTGAGAGAAGATCAAGGAATAAAATTAAGCATTAAAATTGAATCATTGAACCGTGATGAACTTCGTAAAAATCAAATAAAAGAAGAAGAAAGAGCCTTTACTTAATTTTGGATATCGCTGAAAAATTTAGTTTTTTGAAACTTAGATTCGAATTAAAGCTTAGATGAGACGATAGACGTTAAATTTAAAATCGAAAATTTTAGATTTGATACTTGTTCTGGAATAAAGATTCCTTTGATCTGATTCAGATATTTAAGTACTTTTATATAATATTCTTAAATATTGATTGTTTAGAATTTATTTTACTTTGTTAAGAACAAAGGGTAAAAACTGATAGCTTGTTATCAATAAAAAATAGAATATTTAATTTGAAAAAGTTACTAAACATTGATTTTATGATCGAATTAAAACAATGTAGATGTTATTGATTTCTTATGCGAATTAATTTAAAAATATTGGGTTTTTCCAATTATTGAAACCGTAAATAACTATTGTTTATTAAAAAATCGATAAAAGGTGAGAATAAACTAATAAGTAGTGATTAACCCTACATATTGATTAGAATTTATAAAAAAGTTATGGATTGATTTATCTCAAGGAGAATTATTGCAAAAAAATGATAAAAGTTTTAAATAGATATACGGGTTAAAGAAAACTCTTCCTCTTAAGATGTGAAGAAAGAATCAAAGTCAAAAAGATCATTTTTATTAAAATAACAGGATATTTGTTGAAGTTACTCTTTAATCTGATTGATTTTTTGATCATTCAATATAATCATTAAATCACTTGACATGATTTCTAATCTCCATCAACTTTCTGCACCTCTTAAGTCAATATCATCCTCTTAATATCATAAACAGTCAGGCTAAATACTTATTTCTGCTACTTTTATCTTTAATTCTTAAAGAAAAATTGAAACTAAACTATCGTTAACATAAAGAAATTTACTTATTTCAACTCAATCTCAAAAGTTTACAAACTAGTATTACTTCTTACCTATCTGTGATATCACATCATATCGTATTATCCGTTAAGAAAAAGTACTTATATTTTTATTTAGAAATTCTCAAAAACATATAAGGTTTTTACAATTATTTTCTTCCACTAATAGACGAACCTCTGCTTTTCTTCACTTTAAGTAAGTAGGGCTAATGATTGGGATATATATCTCAGAAAGGTTTTAACAAAAGTTGGTTTTCATTAATAGTATAAGCCCATTAGAAAAATAGCAAGTTGTCAATCAGGAAGCATCTTTGAGGTTCTAAGATTCAGAGACAACCAAAAGTTTGCAGTGAAATGTTTTTCAAAGAGAGGTTTCAAAGAAGATCCAAAGAAAAAGATAGCTATTATGTACTAAATCAACATGATGAGAATACTAGCTAAGTAAAGTCATCCAAATGTGATTAATTTACATGAGGTGTACTAGACTTAGAACTCAATTTACTTGGTAATGGATCTTTGCAGTGGAGGAACTCTCCAGAGTAAAATTGTTCTTTAAAATAAACTTGAATAATATCAAATCAAAAATATCCTCAAACAGATTCTAAAAGGGTTAGTTCAATTGCATTCGAAAAATATCGCTCACAGAGATATAAAACCAGCTAATATCTTATTCAAGAACAAATCAATTGAAACTCTAGTGATAGCTGATATGGGTTTAGCTATTAATATCCATGAGAAAGAATATTTGTTAACTAAATGTGGAACTCCAGGCTTTGTTGCTCCTTAAATAATTGAAGCTTTGCCTAATGAACGACTGTTCAATCCTAAATGTGATATATTTTCCCTTGGAGCTATCTTCCATCTGCTACTAACATATACTTCTCTTTTCTAAGGATAAGATAGAAATGAGGTCTTGTCAAAGAATCAAAAGCTATAGATCAATTTCGATGCAAATAAATATAAAACTATTGATAGTTCAGCCTTGGACCTTCTGAAGAAGATGTTAGAAATAGATCAATTTGATAGAATTAGTGCTGAATAGGCTCTAAGGCATTCATATTTATCAGAAAAAAATGATGAGAAACAGGATAATACAGAATTAACTTTTATGCCAGGAGTGGAAATATCTAATATGCAATTATAGTCGTAGAGTCAAAAGACAAATAAAAAATATACAAGAAAAAATTCTCATATTTGATTCCAATTCTCTTTAATTATAATCAATTATGAACTATTAAATAAATTTTAGTTAAATAATTAGTGATATTGATGTTGATAAATATCAAAATATTGGCTATCTATAAGGATATTTATAAATTAAAATCAAAGCAGTTGGGTAATTCTTCTAGATTATACATAAAAAAACAAAAAAAAAATCATTTTTTTCCATTCAGTTAAGTCGATAAATATGTATTTAGAAGTTCTTATTCATTTTATGTCTACATTTTAGTTGATATTTATTCAGGATTTATTCTTAGTAACATATCTACATCACCAAAAGGAACTAAATTCTTCTATTTTGTAAATATAACTATCTTTTCTTACTGATGCTATATTGAGTTGACAACACTTTTATTTACCATGAAACCAATTAAAGGAAACCTCATCTTTTGTTCTTAACCTATCTTCTGATGCTTATTTCTTTTCAATATCAAAGATATCAATTATTGTTGACATTTAATCATTTCTAATCTCCTTTTTTTATTTTCCAACTACTTTTATTTCTTTTGAATCTTAATTTAAAACATTTTCTTTTATTTAGCTTTATAAATAACAAAATCTTACTAATTTAGCAAAGAATAATAAGAAATTCCTACTTTATTTTTGATTAATTTATTACAAGCAATAAGAACAATCAATAAATCATAAATTCTTCTTTTAATAGAATGATTTATCTTTTAATTTTAGCAATTTATTTTAAACAATCGAATAAAAATGGTACATATTTATTTATAGCTAATGTTTTTTATTATTTATTGTAGTTTTAGAAGTTCTAGGCTCATAATTTTCAATTTCATGTTTATTTTATTTTTATGGGGTGTTTTTTATTATGGAAATTATAGTTTCATGATCATACTGTCATCATTTTGATACTATTATTTGATAGAAATAGATGGAGACGATGTTTTGCCTGTTGTTTATAGTGTTGAGATATTTTATTATTTTATTTGTGCTTTATTTGGTGAATATAGGTTAAAAAATGGAGATTAAAATGATAATTATTTTTAGTATTTATGTTGATAAAGGTAGTTATTGGGTAGATTGATGTGGATTTGGTTGTTGAGTGGGTGGAAGGGGTCTTACTATATTTTAAAAATCAGGTTTTCTTAATAATTCATTTAGTTGTTCAAAAAGTATAATACTAAATTAGTAATAAAATTCATATAAATATGACAAATCACAAATTTGATGTTCAACTTACTCTTATTAATTGACAAATAATAGTCTCATAATTTTATAACACTACTAATTTTTGATAATAAACATCTATTACATGATCTCTTTCATAAAATATCTAACTAAGAAACAATAGTATTTCAAATATCCTCTTTTAACAAAAAATAAATCAAAATTAAGCAAGCAACTCTTAACATCATAAGCATCATAAAAATATATCAAATAATAAAATATCAAATATACAATAATCAAAATAACAAGATTAGTAGTCGGATGTTTGGTCATCGAAAGTATCCTCAAGGACAAAACAATCAAGATAGCGATTAAATTATTCAAATAACAGCCTATAATATAAAACCTATCTAACTACTTGGTTGGGTACAAATATCACAATAAAGGATATTAGAATATAGATCATAGCAATATTGTTGAAGTAATCAGATAGATCTAAAAATACAAGGCAACGAAACTAGACAAACATCTATTCATTAGAATATATTTAGGTATGAATGTTTTAATGGGTAGGGTATAATCAGTTGGGAGGCGAGGGGTGCAAATATTTGTGTCAATTTCGGTTGACCAACCTGCGATGGCTTAGTCTATGTATTATTGGGAATTGAATGTAGGTGGAAATAGGATTGGCGATGAGGGGTGTGGGTATTTGAGTCGGGCTTGTTGGAATGAGTTGTTGGAACTTGATTTGGGTATGAATGATATAAAGGTAGAGAATAATGGGATTGGAGTGGAGGGGTGTCGGGGGTTGGTCAAGTCGAGGATGATCGCTTTGAAGAATTTGCATATTGGTAACTTTTGTGTTCGAGGTAGTTAAGAATGAGATTACGAAGGAGGGGTATCAAATTTTGAGGGAAAGAAATATAGCTGTTAGAATAAAATGTTAAATATAGTACCAATAATGAATGTTCGAGTATTCAAAAATGACTTTATATCAAAAATGTTGATATTTCTCTTAAAATGCTTAATACTATAATAAAAACAGCAAAAAACCCAATTTTCTCTATATTTTTATCTAGGGGGTTGGGGTTGGGGTTGGGGTTGGGGTTGGGGTTGGGGTTGGGGTTGGGGTTGGGGTTGGGGTTGGGGTTGGGGTTGGGGTTGGGGTTGGGGTTGGGTTTATTTTATGTATATTAGCAATTTCTTTATAATTAGTGTTCGAGTACTTTGAAGAGTTGTTATGTATAAAATAAATATTTTTTAAACTTTTGCTATCCATTTAGTTGCTACCAGTAGTTGCAATTCTTCATTACTGTCTGTAAACTTTTATCGAAATTGAACTAAAATTATTATAAAGTTATTGGACATAAATTGCATGTTTGAAGGGTTTTGATCGATTGATTCGCTTGATTCAATGGAGATTCTATTTGCTGAGCTTAGATAGATGATTATTTATCGATAAGATCTTTATTGATATTAGATTTATCTATATGATATCGATTCTTATCCTACTAAATTTTCTGGTATTTTCCGTTCCAAAACAACCTCACATCATCAACAGTTTTAAACCCCATCTAGATATATTCCTCTCGACTCAAATACTACCTACACATACCTTGCTCTCTAAACTAACTTCTCTTTCTCTTGACATCTCTAACCAAGTGATCAATCCATGAGCCGAACTAATCATTCTTTTTGATATTATTAGTTTTGTACTATTTGTATATTTAGTGCATCATGGAGAAGTAGTTTATCATGTGGCAGGTATTGGTGGTGTTTTTGTAGTATTTTTGTATTTATAGTTAGTGTTGTTGGTCGTAGAGTTATTGGTGTCTTTAGCGGTAGCCTGGTCTTTTTATGTGGGATTCTTTCCAGGCTTGTTGGTAGTATTTCTCGCTGTAAAAACTTGAACTCAAATTTGTCATTTTTAGTTGAACTATTTACTATCATTAACCCATTGAGGACTATATATAATATCAAAAGAGAAATATCTATTTTTTAATAGATATTTATGATAAAAGTTATATTCAAAAATAAATTATTTTATTTTCTTACTCATTCATGATATCTTTTTGATTTTCATCAAAATAATCAAACATCAAGCACTGGTTTTTAATTTATTTATTCCTTCTCAGCAGTCACCACATCTCTTCTTCTAAAATCACTAACTTCCTAAACCATCTTTTCTTTCTCCTAAATTCCAACAAAAACTCTCTCTCTCCTTTTCGACCTCGCCGACCCTTTGCTAACTGATTCTCCTTAAAAATATTCTTGAATATACTTACCATACTGAGCAAGGGGTTGGCATGTAGACAAATTCGATGAAACTCGACTTTTATTCATATTGATCGATGACTATCTTGAATGTTTTCGTTGGTTGAGTATTACTGATCTGCTTTTGTTTCTGATATTTAGGGCTTACTTTCGAGAGGTTTCTTCTTGGTTCATGCTTATTATCAGTTGCTTTCTTAGTGTAGCGTTGCTGTTTTCAAGGGCTTGGATTTATTAATATTTGCTTGTTAGGAGTTGTGATATTGAATCTAAGTTTTTCTTTTGGTCGATAGTTTGTCCTTATAAATTGGCTATTGTTTTCTTTAGAGATTGGACTTATTGGTCTTTTGGGCCTTTTGATTGATTGTCTATCAAAGATGAGAGGTTTAAGTTGTCAATTTATACAAGGAGTTTTTATTTTTATCTATTTGCCGTTTTAGCCATCTAAATATTGTTCTTTTTATTTGCTAGTAAATCATCTTTTAAATATTTTATTTGTTATTATTGTTGTTTGACTTTATCAGACAACTCTTCATTATTTATAGTTAATAGTTTATTTTAGTTGTTAGATTAGTTCAGTTCAGCTTTTACTTCAGCTATTTCTTTAATATACCTATTGTTTAAATATTATATTTATTATTTTTGACTCTAATTTTTATTTATATTCATATTTTAGCATATTTTTTCAATATGTTTTATTTATTCTTACAATTATAATATCTTTTTATCTTTTTTTTATAGTTTTTTTATCATTTCTTTTAATCTTTCATTCAAATTCTCTATTTATATATCTTTCTTCTTCTGATATATTTAGTACTCTCTACTTAGACTATCATTAGCAATATTATGATCTTTCTATAAACTCCTTATACGATTGTTTAAATAACTAACTTCATCTTATTTGTTTTTTTTATAATTGCTATATTCCTGTCTGATATTCGATATACTTTATTTCAACTATTTGTCCTCTTTATTCTTATCTTTCACGCTTTGATTTAGAATAATCAACTCACTCTCTTTTTCTTTTTTATACTAAAAATATTCTTTTGCCAAAGTTTCTTCTTTTTCTTTATGAATCTTCTAACAAGCCATCAAATCATTGATCTTATGACTAAGTTGTTATATTTTACTCTCCTTTTATTTTTTAAAAGTCTGATGATCAGCAGCTAAATTATTCAATTTGTTATGAATAGTATTTAATTATATTTTCAATTTATGATTTTATTATTTGTATTTTTCTATCTCTTCATTTGAACATGAATTTATATTCTATCCTTTTCTTAATTTTATATTTTCCTATTTTAAATCACTGACATTTTTATTCAAAATACTAATTAATTACTAATTATGTCTAATTCTTCCCTACAGTATCAACTTGTTTTGACTAAATTCGTTATTTAGTTTTTCATTATTTTTTCTTAATTAATTAACATGTAGCTATAAGTTATTCCTTTCATATTGTACATGATTAAGTGTCTTTGATAATTCTTATATTTTTAGGATCTTTTAAGAATTGGCTCTATTTATTTTTTATAACTGTTTATTACATTAAGTCAACTATTTTGTTGTCTATGTCACCTATTTCTACAATTTTTAATTTTATTTTACCAAATCAGAATTATACCTCACCTGTCCTGAAATATCTTCCTTAATTATAGCACTGGAACCCTTTGAATTTTTCTTTTCTTGCTACATAAGTCGAATAATTTTTACTAAATTTTATTTATCTTCATTACTCTTACCGATCAACTTCTCATACTCTTGATTTCTAACACTCAATCGATGACTATATATTTAAACTTCTTCTTTCTTTTTATTAAAACTATCAATCAATTCACTATTTTCCCTTTTCAAAATACCTACTTCACCCATACTATCTCTCAATTTGACTCTCATCTACTAAATATCTTTGATTAGTTTCGATATAGTCTAATTTTTATTTTTCAACTGCTCATTTCCACTCCTATCCACATAAACACTAGTTTCTCCTGGCTTTTTTCTTTATTATTCCAATAGATTTCTTAATTAACTATTTATTTTCTCACTATTTGCTAGCTATCTTTTGACATGATCGAGAGAAGTAGTAATATTGGCGATATTATTTTGGAAATAATGGGTTCGATTATTAACCTATTTCTATGCTTCTTGTAAATGCATCTAGCATATAGTTAATTGTTCTTTATTTCTTTAATATTATGCTATGATTTTATTTTTATCATTTCTTTCTTGATCTATTTTTTACTTCAAATCTTTTATTTATTTTTGAAGTTGAGGTATTTTTCTGAATATTTATTCTTTATTAGAATACGTATCTTTTTTTTTTGTTTATCCGATTTATCTTTAGAGTGAGAGGATTATGTTGTTGAGGAGTTTTACTTGTTTCGAGTGTGATTCGATTGTTATTGTTCCTGTTATACCTGTTGATATATCTTAGATCATTTTGGGTTAGTGCATATGATTGCTTTATTATTATTATATTATTTTGGCTTAGTTTTATATAAAAACTGACTTCTCAGATTAACTTGTTAAAATGTATCTAAAAAATAAACTAAAAGAGATTAGATTGTTTTGAGTAGTTTGAATTGGTTTATGTTGATGAGTATTTTATTTTATTTTATTTATTTTTTTGAAATCTATAAAATTGAAGTTTTTCTTGAATTAATATTATATTTTATATTTTCAATTGATTTAGCTATTTAATAGAATAGTTATAATATTTTATAAATATATCGACTAGTTTTGTTTTTGTTTTCATTGGTTATTAAAAGTTTTTAAAGCAGATATTTACCTTTTAATATAATATTTTAATAAAAGACTAAAATATTGATGGATTTGTTTAAAACTATATATTCAAGTAAATATTATCCAATATTTTAAAATTATGAGTCTTAAGCGCTATAATAATAAATGAATAACCAATTCAAAAAACCAACTAATATTTGGATGTAATAATTCTTCAATTCCATCACCTCAAAAAGCATCTTCAGACAACCTCTTAATCCTCCAGATCAATCAAATCGTAATCTATCTTTGTTCAAATCAAAAACATTCAAACAATATACCTTCGAAACAAAAGTTAGATATCTACTATATAGGGTACTTCAAGGACAATTACTCCTCCAGAATTAGAAATTAATGTTGATTTGAAATTGGCTGATTTTATATTAGATAAAGCTATGAGAAATAAACGATCGCTTCAAGCTTTTTTACTTGCTGATTCTCCAGATTGTGTGTTTGATCAGTTCCAAGAGATACAGTAGGAGTAGTTAGATGATATTGATTGTATACAAAATAAATAAGATGCTTTTTGTGTGGGTTTTAGTTTGGTTAGAGAATAAGGACAGAAAAAGACTCAAAAAAGAGTGTAACATTAATTGAGAACTCTCTTATAAAGAAATATTATCAAACCTAAAATCATTTAAAAATAAGCTAGAATCAGCTATCTCTGGAAAATATTGACTAAAATAATAAGAGTATTTATCATTGTATAGTAAAGATAGAAGAAACTAAAAATAGGAAGACTGATGTTTTATCCAAAGATAGATATATCATTAAGAAAAGTAAAAATAAGTCCTTTTACTTTTGCATTAACAAAATCATTATAAAAATTGAATAATCTCAACTTCAATAAATAAGTGTTATCAGGATATCTATCACTATCTGAGGTTAACAAAAAATATAAATTCATATTGTTGTAATCTCATCATTGCCAAAATAGACCTGTTCCTTTGGTTGGTGTTTGGGTTGCTGGCAAATTGACAGGTCAAATCAAACAGGACACTCTACTCTGGTCCATTATTGTTGACTACATTATCAACCCAAGTATTACTACTAGGATCAGTATGAAGGGTAGCAATACTGGTATTTTGATATTCTTTTAATAGAATAGTAAGAAAATGTCTAGTTATCTGTTTTAGATATCACCTGCGGCTCGTTGGTCGATTTCGGCTAGTATCGAGGTTGCTGATTCATTTCCTGTGATGTATCGTTTCTCGAATAGACAGGTTATTATGGAAGAGGAGAAGGAAGAATCTTAGGTTGAATTTGTGCAATCTAGACCAAATGATGTTGGGATGACAATGGATGACATCAGTTCTAGAAGTTATGATTAGAGAGATCAGGAAATTGATAGATTGAAAACTGAGGTGTAATTGTATAAAAGTCATAGTGCTGAGTTGAAATAAGTTATTGCTATGCTTTCTTTGCAAAAAAATATGACTAGCTATATGTCTATGCCAGGAGTAGGTAATTATCCTGAGAATTAAATCCTAATCATGAACCTATTCCTTCTTATCCATCGTCTATTAAATAAATGCCATATAATTACATGAAAGAACCTTATTTTGGGAAAACATTATCAGAACCCAGTTCTACTCTCAATCAGTATAAAAATCAGAAAGAGATGAGAATAAATATTATAGATTCCACAAATATACCATTTCAATCTTAAAAATAAGAACAATAATAATAATATCTTTAGGTGAATGAAATATAAAACGATTTTTAGTACCCACAGTTCAAAGAGATCGAATCAACTTATAAGTAACCATATTCTTTTAGAGATAATATAAAAAGATAAGAACAGTAGTATTTAAGATATGTTGATTATAAAGAAAATTGCTAACCTCACTATCAATAGTCAATTGTTGATTTATCACCTATTTAAAATAGATAGCCTCCTAAATAGAAACATATTCTGAGTAGCTTTTTGACTAGATATTAATAAAAAAATAGAGAATATGGAAAGATTCGATCTAAAATGCCTCTAAATAAAATAAAAATAATCAAAAACTAAATAATAATATTGGCAATAATATCATAAGAAAATTCTAGATAAACCATTAATAAAATAAAAATAAATAATAAATAAATATCTAATAAACGATAAAAAATAGTTACCCAGCATAAAAAAAAGAAGAAATAAAAGGGTAAAGTATTAATAACAATATACAAAAAGATAAAAGAGCATAACTATTGATAGTGATGATGAACATTAATAATATGTACTTTTTTTTTACTATATTTAGATCAAATAAATTGCATTAAAATACAAAAATAAACTAACCAAAAATAATTCATGATTAAATAATATTTATAGATTAATTCATTAAATATATCTACAAATCAATGATAATATTACTAAAATATTTCAACCAAACTACGACTCTACCATCCCACTCGCTCGCCAACCAGTTCTCCAACTAATTATGCACTTACATAGTCAAATCTCTTACCAATTAGCACTCTGAAATTCAATTAGTCTTATTAAGGGAACCAAGTTCTAGCACTTTCGGAACCGACTAGTTCCTATTGACCACTAATTATATGCTACCATAGACAGTAACTCCTTGATATGGCTATAACAGGTATGCCTAGTTCTTTTGCTGCAATGCAGAGCATGAGTCCACCACTTAGGCAGAGTATTCCTCCATTGCGAAGGATAGCATCAGCACTGATAACTAGAATTCTTGCTCTTCTCAGCATCTTGGTACTTTAGAACAAACTGACTTAGTTTTAATTTTTAGGTGATTAAACTACCTTTCTGATTTTGTATCCAGAAACAGCTTTGATTGCAGTTTAGTTTGCCATAAAAGAATCGAAAAATAGTATTTATGGTAATTTGCTTTTACCAGATACTGTCCTTGCCAATTTATTAGAAAGAACTTCAGCAGTGCTGGTATCAGCATTAATGATATCTTATTTAAGTTATGATATATTTTTAAGCATAACTTTTTTGATCCAATTTTGCATATTTTATTGATTATCTTCACTACCCGTCCTTTCCAGATCTTCTTCCTTACTAATTCCCTCCATAAACGACCTCAATCCCTCACTCTTCTTCTTCTACATGATCTTATGAGTCCTCTTATTTAACAAATAAATACATCAGCTACTTCCTATTTCAACTCTTTGATTATCCTTTTCGATAGGTTACTGATAGAAGCAACCATCGGAAATTCTTTTTGAACTCGACCAAAGATAGTATTAATGGTTGCGATCATTTTGTCTTCGTTCATTGGGTGGGCTGTTTTGATGTACTTCCAGATATCGTCGAGCAAAGTAACAATGAATTATTGTAGAGCTATCTTTATAATAGATGTTACTTGTTTTGGTTGATAGTTATTGGATAACAACGTTCATTTCTTTTATAGTAAATATTATGATATAGAATCAAGTATAAAAATATAAAGGCTGATAATTTCTAAAGATGGCTAATAGATAAATTTAAAGAAAAGGAAAATTTATTAATATATTTTTAGTCCTATATTATTTAATATGTTTCATTCAAGAAAAACAGCTTTAAATCAACAAATCCTTCCACCCCTTCCTTCAATCTCTTATCCTCAGCAAAACAATGAAGACCTTGTAAACAAGTCAACATCCTCCCCATTTCTCATGAACAGTTCTCTTGTAAACTCTTTCCATTCCTCGAGAATTATATCAGGCCGCCAGATAAAAATGAATACCTTCTTTGAATAAGATATGAGTTAAGATAGGAACAATTCAAGACAGTGGACTAATATCAGTCTTCAATAACCGACTACTTTGAATAAATCAACTCTGACTCTGACAAAATGTTCGATGACATCTCAATAGACACCACTATCAAAGACATCGAATAAGAAATTAGGAATTTTAGGATCAAGATATTAGAATAAAATCAGTATAACAGAGCTAAATAAGAATCGTATCAAGTTAAGAAAGAAGCCAGTTAGTCAATTATCTTTCAACAATCAAGAACATAGTTGATATAATAGATTTATTTATATTTTATTTATAATATTGTTTTAAAGATTGTTGTTGTTGATCATTTGTGTGGTGAAGTCAAGTTAGTAGAAGGTGATTATTTTTGTTTTGTAGTTGGATTAAAAATTTGGAATAAATTTGAGTTTGTTTGATTTGTTGTTTTAGAATGATCAAAAATATTCTTTTTTTATGATGCTAATGAGTTATTGTTATTATTTTGACAAAAAAAATTAATCCTGGCTGATTTTTGTTTTTACTAATCAGTATTATTTACGAATAAAGGAGTATTTTTGCCACTAAATAGATTTTTGTTGAGGTTAGTCTTTGCATCATTTTGTTTTTGAAGTAGATTATTGTTGTTATTAAGTTCATGTGAAGTGGAATCAACTTTACCAAATAGTCCAAAAACAGGTGTTTGAGAGTTATCTTTACTAAAACATTTGAACCGTTTAGTTGTTTATTAAGATGTACTGATTAATCCTAATAGACCAGCTGAAGGTTTGCTTTATGCTATATTGAGTTTTTAAGGTTAAAAGAGTGAAGATGTAGACTTTTTATCACCAGATAATAAGATATTTTTAACTTAAGATTTTTGAACATTACTATTAGAATTATCTTGTATTTTGGTAGTAAATAAAGATTTTTTATTTTTATTTTATTAATTTTTTACTATTTATTCTACTTTAGTAACTTATTTGATTTCTTTAATTTTCTCAATTTTCTGATCTTTATTCAAAATATTCTTTTCATTTATTTTTACTTTTTATTCAAATTTAAGAAAAGGAATATTTTACTAAAGTTGATTATTACTTCCACTATTTGCATTTCCAAAGAAAGATTTAGTTAATTTATCTTTATCAGATGATAAAATTTATGTCTTTTTAAAAGATATTGGTTAACAACTTTAATAATTAATTCCAACTGTCTTTTCTTGAAACTATCTATATCTTTATGATTTTTTATTATCTTTTATTTATTATTTCTTTTAGATTATCTTTTTCCTATCTCCTAAACTAAAAAGATTTATTTGATTTTTGTTTGTTTATTGAAATTTATTACTTAAAAGACCATTATTCTTACCAAGAATATTCTCTTATTTTTTATCGAAAATATTCTCTTATTTTTTACCAAGAATATTCCCTTATTTTTTATCAAAAATATTCTCTTATTTTTTATCGAAAATATTCCCTTATTTTTTATCAAAAATATTCCCTTATTTTTTACCAAGAATATTCTCTTATTTTTTATCAAAAATATTCCCTTATTTTTTACCAAGAATATTCCCTTATTTTTTATCGAAAATATTCTTTTATTTTTTACCAAGAATATTCTCTTATTTTTTATCGAAAATATTCTCTTATTTTTTATCGAAAATATTCTCTTATTTTTTATCGAAAATATTCCCTTATTTTTTATCGAAAATATTCTCTTATTTTTTACCAAGAATATTCCCTTATTTTTTATCGAAAATATTCTCTTATTTTTTATCGAAAATATTCCCTTATTTTTTATCAAAAATATTCCCTTATTTTTTACCAAAAATACTCTCTTTTTTTTTACAAAAAATATTCTCTTATTTTTAATCTTATTTTATCACAAAAAGGTTTCCTTATTTTTTACTAAAGATACTCCCTTATCTATTCCATAAAAAATTCCATTCTTTATGACCAAAAAGACTATCTTATTTCTTTTAATTTTTAACATCTCTTTTGTCTTAAACTTTTTCCTTATTTTCATCTATTTAACTTTGCTACTACTTTTTATCTTCATTGAGAAATTCTATTTTATTGTTTTTTTTAATCTTGAACATTTTTCTTTATTCGGAATCTTTAAAATTAATCTTATCGCTTTTATCTGTTTTAGATATTTATCCTATGTCTTGAGAAATTAACAATTTATTTTCTGACTGAGAGCATATCTCTTCAGAAATAGCATCTTTTTCTTATGAAGTAGGCATCTTGATGTCGACTATTGGAATGTTAATTTTCTACTTTTACATTGTTGGACTCCTAGATTAATTTATTGAAGAAAGTGATTGATCAGATGACAATTTTGAATTCTAATTAGAAACTTTGTCTTATTTCGATGAATTTAATTTTTGTCTTTTAGGTGGGACTACTTTGAATATGGGTAAATTGAATTTAGATTTAGAGTTGATATCATTCATATTGACTACTAAGATTTATGGTTCATCATTATTTGATATCTAATTTTAACTATTTTTAATGCTCTATTGCTAACATTATTCATCTTTTTATATTTTTTTATTATACTCACTAAAATTATAGCTATTTTTAGATTTATCACTTATAACACTACTATTATTCTTATTTCTACTATTCATTTTGATTCTATTTTATTCCATTTCTATTAAACTCTAATGCAATTCTATCAGTTATTATTCTAACTACTATTTTCTACTATTTATTGACTCTTTTAATCTCAACAGTTGATGTTCTTTATTATATTATTTTTATTTAGCATTTTTATATAATTTTATTTTAGGCGGATTTATTGTATTTTTAATAGATATAATTCGATTTAATAGTTATTCTAATTTATTTAATTATTTTTATATTTTTTTGATGTTATAACTATGATATGATCTTGAACTAAATATCCACTAGTAATATCTAAATGAAATATTGTCTGTTTATGCTTTTAGTAGGAGTTAAGCGAGAGGATAGCCTAGATATAGGGAGTCAACTTGGTTTAAATTTTATAGTTAATTGTCGATTAGTTCTTTGATGTTATTTATATTAAGAAGATAAGATTTGTTGTTTATTTTTTATTTCAAAGATGGTAGTTTGTTTTTCAATTGGGTTAGTTTTGTTTTTATTTAGATTGATTATTAATAATTATTCTTTTTTAGCTTTTATTATTTGTTTTGTTATTCTTTGTATTAATATTAGATTTATTATAGTTTTATTGTCTATTTTTGTTCTTTTTATTGTTATTTGCTATATTATTATTTTATTAGTGAAGATTATTTCTAAATAGTTCTTTATTTATTTTCTTTTAATTCGATAGTACACAATAATATATTTTTCTATATTTATTGTTCAACTAAACTATCTTATTTTGATATTATTTCTGAAGAAACCTAATTTGATTTTATTGATTTATTATGAATACTATCTTTTTGATTGATTTATTTTTCAATTGATTTATTTTATTCTACTTTTCTATGTTATAAAATTTATTTTTCACTATGATTTGACTAATAATTAATCTAATTTTGCTGATTTATTTAAATAAGTTGTTTTTATTCCTTTTTTTATTCCTTTTTCTATGATTTTATCTCTATATCCTGATCTTTTTTAACAACAAAAATTTCTGATAAAGTTGTTTATTTTTTTATTTAAGTTATCTTTTCTTTGATCTTGAAAACAGAACCTACTTAAATATCTTTATCTTTATTTTGTGGGTTAATCTCTTCTTCAGACTTTTTAACTTAATCATGATTGGTTTAAACACCAACTTACGAAATAAACTAATTTTTCAAAAAAGAATAACTAACTTCATTATTATTTTAATCCTATTTAAAAACAATTAAAGATGGAATTTATTCTTTATTTAATGTATTTTTTCCAAAAAAAATTGATTAAAAATGTTTCTATTATTTTATATTTAAAGGTTATTTATAAAGAGATGCTGATTGATTGAAAAGAGTTGCTCTATTTTTTTAAGGTTTAGAAAGTTTTAATTAATCTGATTTTTATTATTCCTTTGACTATTATTTTTATTAGAAAGATTCTGAAAAAATTGTTTGAGAAATACCTGAAGATTAAAGGTCTGATTAAGGTTGAATCTATTAAGATAGATCTGGTTTTTATTATTTTTTTTATAAACTGTCTTAAGGTTTGGAATTTTAAGGATAAATTTCTTTTTCTTATTATTCTATCTTTTATTTAATCTTTTATTCTTTCTTTTATTCTATCTTTTATTCTTTCTTTTATTCTATCTTTGATTCTATCTTTTATTCTATCTTTTATTCTATCTTTTATTCTATCTTTTATTCTATCTTTTATTCTATCTTTTATTCTATCTTTTATTCTATCTTTTCATAATTATTCTATAAATTTTTTCTCTGCTTCTTTTTTAGATACAGTCTTTACATCTATTCTTTATATTTCTTTTTTGATCTCTTTTTTCTATTTTTATTTTAATTTCTCCTTCTTCTTGTGATTTATCGATTTCATTCATTGAATTTCTATCTATTTTTTTCTATTCGACAATATTTTTAGCTTTATTAGCGACTTTTAAAGTACTTACTGCATATCTTCTATAAAATTTATTATCAGTAATACCAATAATAGAAGGAGGATAAGCTATAGTTAGTTTGGTTTCCTGAGAAGCAAAGTATAAATTCATGAACTCTCCCTCAAGATCTTTTGCTATCGGATAGAGTAAAGGGTCTTTCACATCTTAAGGTATTTTATTTTAGGAAGGTAACATATTTCTCATAACAGTTACTCCTCTAAAGAAATCACCCTGAGAATCTTTGAAATTAATTTTTTCCATTATTTTTATGATATTTATCTTCTAGAAAGTTTAGAAAGGATCAATAAGATAAACCATTGAAGTTTTTTACAAAATAATGCAAAGCGAATATCCAAGATCTATAACTTTAACTCCAAAAGATAGCTTATTATCATCGTCATAATATAGTTCTCTCTTTTCATCTCCAGAATAAAGCCTCTAGCTACCTCTAAAATTCTTATATCCACTCATCAAATCACCTTTAAAGAAAGTTAGCCACCTCTGATTAGGTTATTCCTCTTCATCATCATAGTAAACCATCACAAAACATAAGATATCACGAGCTTCAAGAGGCAAATTAGATCGTGAAAGTAACTGTTAGGGTGAACCATGAATATTGATCCTGAAGACATCAATAATATAACTTTTATCGTAGAGAAAGTAATCATGCTTTGGAAAACTCATATCCAATTTGTTCAGCCAGATCTCCAACTTTTGTAATATCAATAAGTTGTGTCCAATTATCGACATACCTGTGCATTATTCTATTCCTTCTATTTTGACAAATTTAGTTTATTTCATATTAGCCAGATTGATATTGACTACAAATGCTTATCCCTCAAAGTTCCAAGTCATTAGTTGATGATCTCCAAACCATTTGAAGTGTTGGCAGTTATGGATATTAGGCATAGGCAAGAGAGTCAATTTTGGTAGTTAAGCCATTTTCATAATTTGAATAAGAGAATCAGTGCAAATAGCAAGCAACTCTTCAGTTGAAGACAAAAACAACTAACCACTAAAGCTAATTGTACCCATTTCTTTCATCTCTTCCTTCCCTTCTCTCAAAAATCTATCCATCACTTCGACTTTATATACAGCCACTTCATTTTACATAGCTCTGAGAACAACTTCATATCGATTGGAATATTCTACATACAATAAGCAATACATAAATTGTAGATAGATTGGTCATGGACACCGATTTTATTGTTGATGGTGTTATGTATTAATTTTTTATCTATTTTGTTGAAGTTCTATGAAGATTGGTTGGCTTTTATTCTTTTATCTATAATTTATTCTGAATCCTAGTGCAGGAACATGTATTTAGGTAGGGATTATTCCATGAATAAATGATATCTATTTAATAATTAAAGCTCTTGATTATATCAAGTATAAATAATACAAAAATAATGTTTAAGTTAGATAAAATTAGTTCTAATTTAAAAAATTAATTTAAATTATTTATTAGAATAATATTGATTAAATAAAGATTGATTATGTGATTGATCAATATTTTCTGATATTTTGTGATTAATAAAGATTTTTTTATTTTTTAAAGGCTGATGAAGCATTGTTTTGGTTCATATTTTCTGATAGAAATTGATTTCCTTGATAAATATTCTGTGATGTTTGATGATATGGGTCATTATATTATCTTTTATTTTAAGGATATTTCTCTTATTTTAATTTTTTAAATTACTACCATGAATGATATCCACTTTTTTTGAATGATTTGAAAGTTTATGCAGCCTTATTGATTTTTGTAGCCCACAGAATAGCACACATTTTAGTTGGACAATAAAATTACCATATTTTGTATTCAGAAAAATTGATAGTTAAAGTGCTCTAATTGACATCTAATTTCTTGATATCAAACAAAGAGAGAAGCATTTTAGGTTAGCAAAGAGAGAAGCATTTTAGGTTTAGGTATATCTCGTTATGATTAAAAAGGCAATTTTACGGATTATGGTAACTATCTTGCATACCCAATTGAGAAGTCATTCAAAATGAGAAATCGGTCATGAGTCATTACAAATGTTTATTGGCATTTTGGAAGGATAGAGTATGTATAGTTTTTACCATTTATAATTTGAGTAAATGGTTTTTTTCTTATATAAGATGAAATTTATGAATGTGATATTTTTTATTGATCATATCCTTTAAGTTAAAAGTTTTTTTATTTGCCTATTTTAAGGAGAGGCAGCTAAAAATAAATATTATTTGGAACTGTTAATGCAACTTTTGGCATATTCGAAAACATACCTAAAGGTTGATTCGAGTGATTCTTTAGATAAAAGTCATCTTGAACAGTAGGCATAAATTGATTAAACTGAGGTTGCCTAAAGTTATTTTGAAGTTAAATTTATCTGTTCTTGTTTTAAATTTGAATTGCCTTCAAATTATCTCTCATGTAGTATCCATGTAAGATGGATGGAGTGTGGATATCGTGGACTCTTGAACATAGTTTTTGTTTCTTGTAGCTAGTTTTGATTCGATGGCTTTGTTCGCTTGACTAGAATGAAGTTGGTTAGGATGTGAAACTTGAACTAGAGGAGTACAAGGTTGACTATCTTGCAAACATTAAAAATATATAATATTTTAATTTGTAGATTTATTTCTTAAGTAGTTTTATTTATTTTGATATTTATTATCAATGTATCAGACAAGATGATTTGAAATTCTCTAAATTGTTAATCTAGTTTATCAATACAACAATCCATGGGGTTGGGGTTGGGGTTGGGGTTGGGGTTGGGGTTGGGGTTGGGGTTGGGGGTTGGGGTTGGGGTTGGGGTTGGGGTTGGGGTTGGG
>CAXIUT010000022.1:0-36239 GCA_964035545.1 Bugula neritina
CCCAACCCCAACCCCAACCCCAACCCAACCCCAAACCCCAACCCCAACCCCAACCCCAACCCCAACCCCAACCCCAACCCCAACCCCAACCCCAACCCCAACCCCAACCCCAACCCCTCTATTTTAATAATAAATATCGAATTATTGTCCATAAAATTTGCTACTGAAGATATCAAATATCATCATCACTATAAGCATAATCTGGACTCTTTGGCTATCATATGGTTTTTAGGGCTATTCTTGATCTTTTGGCTATTCTTTCTTCATCTTTTACTCCTGTTTCATTTCTACATCCAATTCTACATCCATTTCTGTTCTTTTTTGTCCAGTTTCATATTTCTACCTTTGCTGTGCTTCATACAAGCTCAATTTTTCGGCCTCACTGATATTTCTTCGAAAAGCTTCAGAATCTTCAGAATAATAATTCATCATAGGATCCATTAAAAGATTTATGTCAAGATATTATTCAGAAAAAAAAAATTACCCTTATTGAGATATATCATCTCTTTCGACTATTTCTTCTCTGCAATCATCATCCACATCAATCACATTCACAGACTGAGGACGTTTTGTAGGCTTTTTGATAGGTATTTGCTTACTTTTCTCCAAATTTATTTAGTTTGGAGCACCATTTTAAAGAATTATTTCATTTAAACCATAGGAGTCAAAGATACTCGAGATGCTCTTTTGTTCATGACCTGTCCTCCAGCTTGCTTGTCTGAATCACTATTTTCAGATAGATTCTTCTTATTTTTTTGTATTGTTTTGACATATTACACAGATTGAGAGGAACTTTCAATATTTATAACTCTTTTTTCACTAGATTTCGATGAAGGAGTTTTCTGTTTTTCTTTTTCTTGATGTTATTAGTTGATATTAGGAGTTTAATATTGCTAAAGCTACTTGTTTTAATCTTTGACAATTGTTTTTGAATTGAATTTATCATTAGATATTTTCTTATTTTTCTACTAGTACTCTCTAGGCCCAATATTACTTCTTTCTAATGAATTCAAAAGGTAATTTTTATTTTTCGGTTCTGGTAGCAGACTCGATAAACTATTTTCTTTTTGATGGATCTTGAAGTTCTTCTTAAATTTTTGATAGCTACATCATTTATTACTAAGACATATCCTCCAAAATATTAGTTCCTTTTTTTTAGATGATTTGGTTGTTATTTTCCTTGAAATCTTAGAACTAAATATGTGTTTAATTGAGGTTCTAAGGATTTTGGTTCCTTACATGGTCAACTTAGTCAATCATTTGTTCAATTTTGCGACTACCAGTGACATCCATAGACTAATTTAGGGCATTCTGCATGATTTGGTTATCTATTTCTTGCAGTTCTTCCTCTTTTTCGATATTTTCTACGATTTAAAGGAGGTTATCAGGATCATCATATGCGCCTATTCTTAATTCTAACAGTTCATACCTTTGGCTGCCGTTTTCTTGAAGAGGTGCATCATGTTCGTTGTCTGTCACTCGTGAGGCTATCAGAGATGAACTACTGCTGTTGCTTCTTTGTTCATTAGGTTGACTCATTGCAATTATAAAATGCTAAATAGAGTGTTATATAATTTGCACTTCTATTATATTGACAACATTCTAATAATTATTTAAGAGATGTTAAAGAAGAGTCAGCTATTTATTAAGAGTCTCTATCAGTATAAATAGAATAGGTCTTTAATATGTTATAATAGTTGATAATTGATTTATGATTGTATCATTAATTCAGATGTGAGAAGGGAATGATGATCTTTCTCCATCCTTGATGATTCTTTGGTAAATGTCTAGATATCATCTAAGCTAACCAAACTATATTTCTGATTTCCTTAATCAATAAAAAGTACTTGCTACTTTAATTTTATGTAGGCATAAAATACTGCCACTTGGTTGCATTGGTCAAAAGCCAAAGCATATCTCTTGCATTCCTCATCATACATGATATCATCCAATGATTTTCTGGTTTACTGAAAAGTCTTCCTTCTTTGAAGGGTCAGGTGACTCGTTAATCAACTCGGCATAGCCCTGGCACTCCCTTTATAGCTTCTTTCAATGATCTAAGGTTGTAGCATTGAGGAGTGATGTTTTGCAGTCAGGATATAAATATCCCAAAGCTGGACATAGTTTTTTACGGGCCTAAAGAATCTTAGCAGTTGTGTTGAGTTCCCTGTTTCCAATGGAGTTATAGATAACTTGAATGGTTTTGAAGTCTGCCTCGAAATTGATGAGGTCTAACATCATCTCAGTTGAAGTTGGATTGAGATACTTTGTAGTGAATTGAGCAAAGTCTTCAAGCCACAACTTTTTTAGTGATGTTCTGATGTATTCAGGTTTTAGTTCTTTGAATAAGTTTTGAACTTCATTCATTGTTCTTGAATCACCTCCTTCTTTAGTCATTTCTTCTTCCAAGAACCTCATGAAGTAAGGTCCAACAGGAGTATCAATAAGGACATCTCTGTATAGTCCTGAGTAGTCATCTCCTTCAAGCACTTTGATATTTCTCATTTAAGGGAAGTATCCTAGAGGATCAATATTATTCATGAGTAGTTCGATATCAACTTTATTCTTCAAGCCTTCGATGATGTTGACGACATTGTCAAGTTGGTAGCGAATGGCGATCATATCCAAGAAATCAACTAACATTCCTGTTGAATTTGACTCGATATATTCAATTTCGTCAGCCAATTTCTTTTTCAATTTTGACCGCATTAAGGAGACGGAAATGTTGGGATTATCTAGCAATAGATAGGCACCATAATCTGTGTCTTAGAGGAACTGGGTAAGCAATAAGGTACGGATTTAAGTTAGTCGAGGGTACTGCAATTTTTTATTTGGGTGTATTGCTGTTCATTAAAGAATGAGGAACGGAAACCGCGGACGATACCTTCGGCGTATCCGTTCTAAATGGCGAATGTTGACATCTACATCGCAGATATTATGGTCAGAAAATGAATTATCTAATTACAATCTCATTATTTATCAACTCATATCAATTGAATCCTAATATTCAAAATAAGAAACTTCTTAAATGATAAATCATTAAAAACTTAAAATCAGGTGTTGAGAATTAGAAATGATACCATGTTCATGTTATCAGTGCCGACTCCTAAAACTTTTTATTTTCATCACCTAAACAGCTACTTTACCACTTTGCTCAGGATCGAATTATTTCATTGCCATATCTGTGAAATATTCCTGTAGTTCTTGTTCTTCTTGGTCAAACAATTTATGTAAACTATTGCCTATCATCAAAGATATTTGGTGTTTAGAAAGAAAACCATTATCAAAAGAACTGATTCCTTTCAGAATAGCTGTTAGCTTCTATTACGGAGTTTTTCTTAAACTGATACTTATAATTTTAATGAATTGCTACCAACTGATAAAATCTCCAAAATGACATATACCTTTAATTAGTTCATCACCTGGATTCATATCAAGACCCTTAAGACCTACTTAGAAAGTCTATCTATCGATGCCTTTTTAACGAATTTCTGAAAGGGTTTTATTTGTTGGATCACGCATGACTGCTATTTTTTCAAAAGATTTGTAGAGGTTGTAAAGGTTATATAACTAAAATCGATTTAAACCGTATTTTTATATCAAATAAGGTATATTTTGAGTCGCTAATAGAGTATTTTTTTGTTGAAGATGATTTAACATATCTTTTTTAGTTCTAGGAGCATCTAATACATGGCTAACTTTTGTTTATTTACCTTATTATCTGCGAACTTGTTCCATCATTAATTCTATTCTTTGAGGAATGTATTTATGACGATTGTTAGTGATAGGTAGTTATTCTACTTTATCGCTTGCCATTGCTAATAACCTTTTATTGATAATTTATTTTGGGTAATGAGATTTAGATTAGAATAAAAGGTTTTTATCGGTTGTTTTTTGAGGACTAGATGGTATAAATTTTTATTGATACCAGTTTATTAATTAAGGTTAGTTGTCTTAGCGAGTATTTAGTTTAAATTAAGGATTTGTTGATATTTTTTATACATATTCTTTTACATTTTTTATCCTTTGGTGATCATATTCTTAATAATCTTCATTTCCATTTTATTTCTGTAAAATACGATCTCTATTAACTGAACTTTGTAGGTTTTAAACCATTCTTTCATGTTTTTTAAGTATACTTTATATTTTTTATCCAAGATCGACGATTTTTCTTTCCAAATCTTGAGAATACTGCAATCTTGGAGAACTATCAACTACAATAACATTAATTTTCTCTAATCCAATATTTTTATATCCATTCAAAGCAGTACCTTTAGTAGTAAAATAATACAAATCTTTTTAATTTCTTTGATACTCTTTCATATCTTTTTTAACTTTACAACTAATTTCTTTAAAGTCATGTTCATGTATACTTTTACAATTTCTACAATATTCGACAAACATATGATTAAATCGAAATCTTAATCCTAATCTTCTAACACTAACGACAGCAATGATTCTTTGTCCTTTTTTATAGGCCTATCCTATCTTTTTTATCAATTCTGGAGTATCTATGCCGAAATTATTGGCTGGAATTTACATTTGTTGTTGATTGGAGTTGATATAAACGAAGGGTTGTAATTTTTTATCTGTTTGAAGAGTACTACAACTGGCAGTCGATATTGCTCGTCCTTTTTATTTACAATTGAATCCGTTTTTTATTTTGAAATTTGATGAGGATCGGGATTTGCACTACAGTCCTGTTAGGATACGTTTTTTTTAGCTATAAGATAGACTAGGACGAGAGTTTTATTATTAATATTGTGAAATTCTCAGATTTCTTTGGGTTAGCCACTACCATTTGGTGACTTGTTCTTACTTGGATGGTCCATGGATGAGAACAAAACCTGTTTGGCTTTTATAGTGGGAATCATTCTTTTGATTTGTCATGATGAGTAAGTTAAAATTATTATTATTAGGTTGATTTAATGAAATAGAAAATAATATAAGTGATTATCTTTTAAGATTTATATTAAGTTGTATATTTTGAGGAGATTAAGTAGGTTTTGAATTTGAATAGATATATAACAATAAATTATATAACTTCATGTCATTCAATAATGAAAGTAGCAACAGTACACCATTTAATATAAAGCTTCACCTTTTTCACTGATAAAATATGAAGCAGAAATAGAAATCAGTGATAATGTAGAATAATATGAAAAAGCTAAACATAATCAAAAAGTATTAGATTCAAAACCCAGTCCTGAAGGTATCTATCTTCTCAAATAGATGTACTCAATAACATGATCATCCCCAGAGATTGGAAATCAAGTGATTCCAAACATTATATGCAGTATGTCTCTCACCAAAAAGCATAAAGAGATGATGTTGTTCGCCTTAAAGATTCTCTTGATAAAGCTTTATAGCATAGACAAGCCAGAACTGAAGGAATCTGTCCAATTAGAGAAGAATTATTCAGTCAATCTTTTGATTAAATTGTTAGACAAGTCACTATTAACTGTCCAGAAAGAGGACTGCTTCTCATGAGAGTTAGAGATTAACATAAAATGACCTTAGCAGCCTATCAGACACTCTATCAGTCTTCAGTCAGTTATGGTATGTTGAAGTTACAATAATCTGAAGAAGGAATGGAAGAATTGAATGACTATTTAAGTCAATGTAAGGAAGAAAGAGATCAGCTTGATATAAAAAAGACTGAGCTGATATCTAAAAAAGAATCTTTATAGAAGAAAATAAAAGAGAGGATGGACCAATAGGCTTTGGAAAGATAGGAAAATTTGATTCAAATTCAAGAACAATAAGCAGCATTAGGAAAGTTTCTAAGTTCTTTAAAAGAGTCCAAACCAGAATGATTATGATTTTATAACAATTGATATTATTCCATATTCAAATGGTTTCTAAGGAATTTACTAAAGCAGACCTATCAGTTTCTGAATGGTGCCAGGCTCGATCTTCTCACATCCTCTACTTCTCTCTCCTTGTCTTTGACTCTTTTGCGTAGAGATTCAATCTCAGCGAATAATACAACAAACAAAGATAAATGTTCTTGGATTCGTTTAACCAGGGCAGCTTCATCACTAAATCTTAGTTTGATTTCTCCTAAATCTTCTTCTTTCTGTTCAACTAAAACACTCAAACGATCAATTTCTTCATTAAGTACTTTAATCTTCATTTTATGATAGTTACCTTGTCTTAAGTGAAAGTGCTTCCTTTAACTTTCATTTCAAGTTCATAGGTGGATTGTTTAAGCATTTGATTTTATCTTCTGAGTTCTTGAATAATATTGTTGAGTTTATCGAATTATGACGATATTTTAGTGAATCTATATAAATGATGATGTACTTAGTTTCATATTCAAGAAGTTTCTTTTTAGTTCCTTCGTTTTCAGTTTAAGAGCTGTTTGAAACATTTCTTAATCTTTGAATTTAAGCAGATAAAAGAATTATCTTCTCTTCATAATCTTGGCATTTAACTTTAAATAAGAGAGTTTCTTCAATTTTCTTTTTCAAATCTTAATTTTCATTGCAAGTAATTTTGAGTTCATTTGTTAGCTTGTTGATAGTACCTGATGATAATCTAAGATTTTATTGAACTCCTCTCATTTCATCTCCAAGAGCTACATTTTCAGATGTTAATTTCTTTATTTTAAGGATATATGTTTCAGAATCTTTATTGCTTTCAATCATTTTGTTTTTAAATTCATTGAGTTATCTTTGTAATTTAGATTGAGTAGCACTTGATAGTCTCAAAGACTATTGAGCTACTTTAACTTCTTCTCCAAGATTCATATTTTATGAAGACAATCGATTAATCTTTCCTTTTAGCGATTCGTTTTCTTGATTATTTTGATCGATTCTTTGTTTATATTCATTGATTTATTTAATCATTTTTGCATTTTGATTAGCTGATAGTCTTAAGTTCTATTGAGCTGCTCTCATTTCTTCTTCATTAGCATAATTTTCATTCACTACTTTCTTTATTTTCTCTTGAAGAGATCCAATTGTCCTATTCATCTCATCAATATCATGCATTTTTTTGTTTAATACTGAAACTTCTTGATTTTTCTTTTCTACTACTGAATTAAGCCTTTCAATCTATTGAGAGAACATAGCTATTTTAGATTAGTATTAAGCAATCTTTGAAGCACTGTGATCTTGACTAGTTCTTCTTACTTATTCAATTTGATATCTAAATTCATTTACTTATGAAGTTAATTTGCCGATTTGATTCTTAGATAATCTCAAGTTCTACTGATGTTATTGAACTTATCCTCCAAGAGCTCTAATCTCACTATTCTTCTTTTAAATGATAGAATTAAATCTTTGAGATTAATCAGTCATTACTTGGGCTTTATTTTCAGAATCAAGCTTTAATCTTTTCCAAGCATTTTCAGTTTATCCAAGCTTTCTTTTAGTTTAATCGAGTTCTCCACAAACTCCTTTGAACTATGCTTGAAGTTTAGAAAGAGTACCAGCTGATAATCTGAGATTTTCTTGAGATGATCTAACTTATTCACCCAAAGCATTGTTTTCTCCTGTTAATTTTTGTATTTTTTGTTTGTAAGTATCGACTTCTTGAGTAGTTTGACCATATCTGGCTCTGAATTCATTGAGCTCTTGATTTAGTTTATTAGCTTGAGCAGAAGAGAGTCTGAGATTTTCTTGATATTATTGAACTTATCCTCCAAGAGCTCTGATTTAGTTGTTTCTTTTTTCAACTAAAGTATTAAGTCTTTGACATTAATCAGTCATCATTTGCATTTTACCTTCTGTTTAAGATCGATTTCTTTTGTTATTATTTTATGACTCAAGTACTCTTCTCTTTAATTCTTCGTTTTAAGCACAAACTAGCTTGAATTCGTTTTGAAGTTTGCTCATTTGTCCTGCTGAAAGTCTTAAATTTTCTTGAGCGTTCCTTACTTCATCATTCAAAGAAGTGTTTTATGAAAGGAGTTTATTGATTCTTTGTTTGTATGTTTCTGAATCTTTGTTGTTAACATCAATTCTGTTTTTGTAGTCATTGAGTTAGGCATTAAGTTTACTCATTTGATTTGCTGATAATCTCAAGTTTTATTGGGCATTTCTGACTTCTTCATCAAGACCTGCATTTTCTTTCAAAAGATTGTTCATTTTTTGTTTTATTGCATTATTCTATTGTTAGTTAGAAGCAATTCTATTTTTATACTCATTGAGTTACTGCACTATCTTGGCGTTTTGATTAGCTGAAAGCCTCAAATTCTACTGAGCTTTGTTCATTTCATCTCCCATTCCAGTATTTTCATGGACAAGTCTAGTAATTTTCTAGTTAAGATTTCCAATAGTCTTATTCATACTATCAATTTCTGCTAGCTTTTTATTTAGGTTTCCAAGTTCAATATTTTTCTTTTCAAGAACTCCATTTAATCTTTCGATTTCTTGAGAAAGAATAGCAACTCTGTTCTCATACTAAGGAACTCTTTTTCCAGCGATTTAGTCTAGTTTCTTTTTCAACTCTTAGTTGTCATGACAAGCTACCTTCAGCTCATTCTGTAACTTACCCATAGTCCCTGCTGAAAGTCTTAAGTTTTCTTGTGCAGTTCTGATTTATTCTCCAAGAGCAGTGTTCTCACCAAGTAGTTTTTGAAGCCTTTGTTTATAGGTTTGTGTCTATTAGTTACTTTGACCAAGTCTGCTTTTGAACTCATTGATTTCAGAAGCCATCTTTGAAGTATGAGCACTTGATAGTCTCATAGCCTATTCATGTTATTGAACTTGTCCTCCAAGAGCTCTGATTTCACTGTTCTTTTTTTCTGTTATCGAGTTAAGTCTTTCACACTCCTGAGTTAGAATTTTGATTCTGTTTTCGGATTCAGATCCAACTCTCTTTAGTTGATTTTCAAGTTCTTGAATTCTTTTCTTAAACTCTTCATTCTGAGAAGCCATACTCTCATATTCTCCTCTAAGACGACCTATCTGTCCAGTAGAAAGTCTGAGATTTTATTGAGAAGTTCTCACTTATTATCCAAGACTTGAAGTTTAAGCAAGTAGTTTTTGAATTCTATTCTTGTAAGCTTCAGATTATTGAGTAGTATTTCCAAGTCTATTTTTATATTCATTGATTTCATTTGATAGTTTAGTAGTTTGAGCAGAAGAAAGTCTCAAACTCTCTTGATATTATTGAACCTAACCTCCAAGAGCTCTAATCTCATTATTTCTCTTCTAAACTAATCCATTAAGTCTTTCACACTACTGACTCAATAAAGCGATCTTACTCTAATGTTAGGCTTTAAGTCTTTTCCAAGCATTTTCAGTCTATCCAAGTTTTCTTTTGGTTTCATCAAGTTCACCACACACTCCTTTGAATTATCCTTGAAGTTTGTTTAAAGTTCCAGCTGAGAGTCTAAGATTTTCTTGAGATGATCGAACTTACTCACCCAAAGCAGTATTTTAACCAGTTAACTTTTGGATTCTTTGTTTATAAGTATCAACTTATTGAGTACTTTGTCCATATCTAGACCTATATTCATTGAGTTAGTTTGATAGTTTAGTAGCTTGAGCTGCTGATAGTCTTAAGTTTTCTTGATATTCTTGAACTTAACCTCCTAACGATCTGATTTAATTATTTCTCTTCTAAACTAATGTGTTGAGTCTTTCACACTCTTGAGCTAACATTGCAATTCTTTCTTCACTTTCAGCTTTCAATCTTTTCCAAGCATTTTCAGTTTATCCAAGCTTTCTTTTAGTTTAATCGAGTTCTCCACAAACTCCTTTGAACTATGCTTGAAGTTTAGAAAGAGTACCAGCTGATAATCTGAGATTTTCTTGAGATGATCTAACTTATTCACCCAAAGCATTGTTTTCTCCTGTTAATTTTTGTATTTTTTGTTTGTAAGTATCGACTTCTTGAGTAGTTTGACCATATCTGGCTCTGAATTCATTGAGCTCTTGATTTAGTTTATTAGCTTGAGCAGAAGAGAGTCTGAGATTTTCTTGATATTATTGAACTTATCCTCCAAGAGCTCTGATTTAGTTGTTTCTTTTTTCAACTAAAGTATTAAGTCTTTGACATTAATCAGTCATCATTTGCATTTTACCTTCTGTTTAAGATCGATTTCTTTTGTTATTATTTTATGACTCAAGTACTCTTCTCTTTAATTCTTCGTTTTAAGCACAAACTAGCTTGAATTCGTTTTGAAGTTTGCTCATTTGTCCTGCTGAAAGTCTTAAATTTTCTTGAGCGTTCCTTACTTCATCATTCAAAGAAGTGTTTTATGAAAGGAGTTTATTGATTCTTTGTTTGTATGTTTCTGAATCTTTGTTGTTAACATCAATTCTGTTTTTGTAGTCATTGAGTTAGGCATTAAGTTTACTCATTTGATTTGCTGATAATCTCAAGTTTTATTGGGCATTTCTGACTTCTTCATCAAGACCTGCATTTTCTTTCAAAAGATTGTTCATTTTTTGTTTTATTGCATTATTCTATTGTTAGTTAGAAGCAATTCTATTTTTATACTCATTGAGTTACTGCACTATCTTGGCGTTTTGATTAGCTGAAAGCCTCAAATTCTACTGAGCTTTGTTCATTTCATCTCCCATTCCAGTATTTTCATGGACAAGTCTAGTAATTTTCTAGTTAAGATTTCCAATAGTCTTATTCATACTATCAATTTCTGCTAGCTTTTTATTTAGGTTTCCAAGTTCAATATTTTTCTTTTCAAGAACTCCATTTAATCTTTCGATTTCTTGAGAAAGAATAGCAACTCTGTTCTCATACTAAGGAACTCTTTTTCCAGCGATTTAGTCTAGTTTCTTTTTCAACTCTTAGTTGTCATGACAAGCTACCTTCAGCTCATTCTGTAACTTACCCATAGTCCCTGCTGAAAGTCTTAAGTTTTCTTGTGCAGTTCTGATTTATTCTCCAAGAGCAGTGTTCTCACCAAGTAGTTTTTGAAGCCTTTGTTTATAGGTTTGTGTCTATTAGTTACTTTGACCAAGTCTGCTTTTGAACTCATTGATTTCAGAAGCCATCTTTGAAGTATGAGCACTTGATAGTCTCATAGCCTATTCATGTTATTGAACTTGTCCTCCAAGAGCTCTGATTTCACTGTTCTTTTTTTCTGTTATCGAGTTAAGTCTTTCACACTCCTGAGTTAGAATTTTGATTCTGTTTTCGGATTCAGATCCAACTCTCTTTAGTTGATTTTCAAGTTCTTGAATTCTTTTCTTAAACTCTTCATTCTGAGAAGCCATACTCTCATATTCTCCTCTAAGACGACCTATCTGTCCAGTAGAAAGTCTGAGATTTTATTGAGAAGTTCTCACTTATTATCCAAGACTTGAAGTTTAAGCAAGTAGTTTTTGAATTCTATTCTTGTAAGCTTCAGATTATTGAGTAGTATTTCCAAGTCTATTTTTATATTCATTGATTTCATTTGATAGTTTAGTAGTTTGAGCAGAAGAAAGTCTCAAACTCTCTTGATATTATTGAACCTAACCTCCAAGAGCTCTAATCTCATTATTTCTCTTCTAAACTAATCCATTAAGTCTTTCACACTACTGACTCAATAAAGCGATCTTACTCTAATGTTAGGCTTTAAGTCTTTTCCAAGCATTTTCAGTCTATCCAAGTTTTCTTTTGGTTTCATCAAGTTCACCACACACTCCTTTGAATTATCCTTGAAGTTTGTTTAAAGTTCCAGCTGAGAGTCTAAGATTTTCTTGAGATGATCGAACTTACTCACCCAAAGCAGTATTTTAACCAGTTAACTTTTGGATTCTTTGTTTATAAGTATCAACTTATTGAGTACTTTGTCCATATCTAGACCTATATTCATTGAGTTAGTTTGATAGTTTAGTAGCTTGAGCTGCTGATAGTCTTAAGTTTTCTTGATATTCTTGAACTTAACCTCCTAACGATCTGATTTAATTATTTCTCTTCTAAACTAATGTGTTGAGTCTTTCACACTCTTGAGCTAACATTGCAATTCTTTCTTCACTTTCAGCTTTCAATCTTTTCCAAGCATTTTCAGTTTATCCAAGCTTTCTTTTAGTTTAATCGAGTTCTCCACAGACACCTTTGAATTATCCTTGAAGTTTGTTTAAAGTTCCAGCTGATAGTCTAAGATTTTCTTGAGATGTTCTGACCTATTATCCTAAGGCTGTATTTTATCCCATCAGTTTCTGAATTCTCTGTTTGTAGGTATCGACTTCTTGAGTAGTTTGACCATATCTGGCTCTGAATTCATTGAGCTCTTGATTTAGTTTATTAGCTTGAGCAGAAGAGAGTCTTAAGTTTTCTTGATATTCTTGAACTTATCCTCCAAGTGATCTGATTTAATTATTTTTCTTTTCTATCAATGAATTAAGTCTTTCACACTACTGACTCAATAAAGCGATCTTACTCTAATGTTAGGCTTTAAGTCTTTTCCAAGCATTTTCAGTCTACCCAAGCTTATTTTTGGTTTCATCAAGTTCACCACACACTCCTTTGAATTATCCTTGAAGTTTGTTTAAAGTTCCAGCTGATAGTCTCAGATTTTCTTGAGAAGTTCTTACTTATTATCCTAAAGCAGAATTCTCGCCCATAAGTTTCTGTATTCTTTGCTTGTAGGTATCAGCTTATTGAGTACTTTGTCCATATCTAGACCTATATTCATTGAGTTAGTTTGATAGTTTAGTAGCTTGAGCTGCTGATAGTCTTAAGTTTTCTTGGTATTCTTGAACTTAACCTCCTAAAGATCTTATTTAATTATTTCTTTTTTCTACCAATGAGTTTAGTCTTTAGCATTATTGAGCAAGCATTGCAATTCTATCTTCATTTTCTGCTTTAAGTCTTTTCCAAGCATTTTCAGTTTATCCAAGTTTTCTTTTAGTCTAGTCAAGCTATACACAGACACCTTTGAATTATCCTTGAAGTTTGTTTAAAGTTCCAGCAGATAATCTGAGATTCTCTTGAGATGTTCTAACTTATTATCCTAAAGCTGTATTTTATCCCATCAGTTTCTGAATTCTCTGTTTGTAGGTATCAACTTCTTGAGTAGTTTGACCATATCTGGCTCTGAATTCATTGAGCTCTTGATTTAGTTTATTAGCTTGAGCAGAAGAGAGTCTTAAGTTTTCTTGATATTCTTGAACTTATCCTCCAAGTGATCTGATTTAATTATTTTTCTTTTCTATCAATGAATTAAGTCTTTCACACTACTGACTCAATAAAGCGATCTTACTCTAATGTTAGGCTTTAAGTCTTTTCCAAGCATTTTCAGTCTACCCAAGCTTATTTTTGGTTTCATCAAGTTCACCACACACTCCTTTGAATTATCCTTGAAGTTTGTTTAAAGTTCCAGCTGATAGTCTGAGATTCTCTTGAGAAGTTCTTACTTATTATCCTAAAGCAGAATTCTCGCCCATAAGTTTCTGTATTCTTTGCTTGTAGGTATCAGCTTATTGAGTACTTTGTCCATATCTAGACCTATATTCATTGAGTTAGTTTGATAACTTAGTAGCTTGAGCTGCTGATAGTCTTAAGTTTTCTTGGTATTCTTGAACTTAACCTCCTAAAGATCTTATTTAATTATTTCTTTTTTCTACCAATGAGTTTAGTCTTTAGCATTATTGAGCAAGCATTGCAATTCTTTCTTCATTTTCTGCTTTAAGTCTTTTCCAAGCATTTTCAGTTTATCCAAGTTTTCTTTTAGTCTAGTCAAGCTATCCACAGACACCTTTGAATTATCCTTGAAGTTTGTTTAAAGTTCCAGCAGATAATCTGAGATTCTCTTGAGATGTTCTGACCTATTAACCTAAAGCAGAATTCTCACCCATAAGCTTTTGTATTCTTTGCTTATATGTGTCAGCTTCTTGAGAAGTTTGTCCATATCTTGATCTATATTAGTTGAGTTAATTTGAAAATTTGGTAACTTGTGCAGAGGAAAGTCTTAAGTTTTCTTGATATTCTTGAACCTATCCTCCTAAAGATCTGATCTCGTTATTTTTCTTTTCTATTAATGAATTTAATCTTTCACACTACTGACTCAGTAAAGCGATCTTACTTTAGTTTTCAGATCTATATCTTTTCCAAGCATTTTCAGTCTACCCGAGCCTGCTTTTAGTTTAATCAAGTTCACCACAAACTCCTTTGAATTATCCTTGAAGTTTGTTTAAAGTTCCAGCTGATAGTCTGAGATTCTCTTGAGAAGTTCTTACTTATTAGCCTAAAGCAGAATTCTCGCCCATAAGTTTCTGTATTCTTTGCTTATATGTGTCAGCTTATTGAGTACTTTGTCCATATCTTGATCTAAATTCATTGAGTTAGTTTGAAAGTTTCGTAGCCTGGGCAGAGGAGAGTCTTAAGTTTTATTGATATTATTGAACTTATCCTCCTAAAGATCTTATTTAATTATTTCTTTTTTCTACCAATAAATTAAGTCTTTGACATTAATCAGTCATCATTTACATTTTTCCTTCTGTTTCAAATTTATATTTTTTAAAGGCCATTTAAATTTAAGTTTTTAATCTTTTTGATTAATCAAGTTCTCCACTGAAATTTCTGATTTAATCATTTGAAAGTCTTATTTTTTATTGCCCATTTCTTAACTCTGATTGTAATTCTTTATTTTATTCTATGGAATTTCTTAATTTTTAGCTTAGATTTTTCAATTGTCTTCCAGCAGTTTATCCTTCAACACTTTTCTCTTGTAGAGATTGAATTTATCTATTTTTATTTACAATAATATTATTAAGTCTTTCAATTTATCTTGTAGCTATTTCAACTTTATATTCTAATTAATTAGCTTTAATAGCAGTTTACCCTAATTCTGCAATTTTTCTTTTTATATTTTAATTTTATAATCTTAGACTGTTTTAAGTTGAATATTTAATTTCTTCAATTTATCTATTTTTTGCTCTATCTAATGCTTCAAATTTAGCTTTCCAAGTGCTGATATCACTTATGGATTGATTAAGTTAATTTTTTAAGTCAGTGTTATCTTTATGCATATTTTCAATTTGTTTTAAAGCTTTATGATATTTAGCTTGAACATTAGAATCAATTTCAGATACCTTTTGTTTGTAATCTTCTAATTCAAAAGTTTGTTTTTGAATGAATCTTTTTAGTTTGTCATTTTCCTTTCTTGAACTCTATCCTTCAAAAGCCTTCTAGGTAAGTTCCTTTATTTGAATTTAATAACTGTGTCTATCCAAATCTTTTTTTGAAATCTCTTTGAGTCTAAATATCAAAATATATACCTTAACTTATAATCATCAAGGTTATCAACCAGTCTTTCAATTTAAGCTGCTTGAAGAAGACACACAAGTTCCATATGCTCACCCATAAAAGTTGTGCTTTATCCAGGAAGACGGGCAATCATGGATCTTAATGGAATCATAATTACTTTCTGATATCGTAAGGATCCCCGGGCTCAATGGTGTTCCAAGCGTTTTCTCTCTTGGGGATGGTAGCAGATAATAGGCCTGTACTCTGATTCTTGTTGTACTGATCAAAGCTCATATCCTACAATCAATTAAAACAATATGAATCAATATTTTTTATTTGAATTTATGGATTAAAAAAAATACGGTAACCAAATTCCATAGACTCCTTGATTGAAATAATCAAGTAAAAAAATTCATAAATATTTATTAACTCATTTTCAGAGTATTTAAAAGTTATTTTATTTTTTTGAATCATACTCATGAATTTATATGTTTTTCAGCTTTATTTTTCTTTTTTATTTGGATCAATTCAGCTAAAAGATCCTCATCTTAGTCAGATTATGAATTTTATACTTATTTTTTTGGTTAAACCTTTTTTCTTTGATTTAGCTGATTGCTTATTTTAGATAGAAGTCCTTTTGCACTTTAAATTTGCATTTATTTGACAACTTCTTTCTTTTTTTATGGCTATATTTATTCTTATTTTTTCTCTGAAAGTTCATATCTATTTTTTGGCTCTTAGATTATTTTCTAGGGAGTATAAGAATGATTATCTTGACTTCTACTTGAACTTGATGAATTTCTTTTTGATTTACTTAAGCTTTTATGCTTATGTTTTTTCTTTTTCTTCTCTTTTTTATCTTTCTTCTACTTTTTATCTTTTTTATCTTTTTTATCTTTTTTCTTTTTCTTTTTGGAATGATTTCTTGATTTATCACTTTTATTTTCCTCTTATTCTTTAATTTGCATTTGATCAACAGGTTTCTAGTCATTTTAATCAAGCATAGTCTATATAGCTATAACTTTTTTCTTTCTAAGTTCTAGGTTTCTATCAAGCATGATTTTTCTATAATAATTTACAGGAAATACATTGACAAGGTCATGTTTATCTCCTATCTAATTGATATGTGAAGCAACTATCTCCAAAGTATACTTTGATGTTTTCGAAAGATCATAAAAAGATGACAGCTATCCAACCAATTCTTCAATATTCTAAATATTTGCTTCTAAGAGAACCCACCAAGGTGCAGTAGGCATTTTGATATTCAATTTTAAAAGTGACATATAAACTGAAGCAGAAGCAATAATTTGCCCAGGATAGTGTAAACAGACATTAGTTTTGTAGAAATCGTTGAGATAAGTCCATGCTTTTTGACATATTTTTTTGCATTGAGGATGTCTTTCAAATGATTTGAATAGTCCTCCGATATATCGATGAGGAATATCAAAGATACGGTATATTTCGAATCCTAACTCAAAAAGAATCCGTTTCTCTTGCTATAAAACTTTATTTCGCATGTATTAGTATTAATTTGAGTGCAAAATTTGAATTTTAATGGGCATTTTTTGTCCTTCAAATATCTACATAATAAGAAAGTTACTTTAAAGATATAATCAAAAACAGCTGATATTTAGAATGATTTTCTTAAAGTTTATTCTGATTTACAAGCCAGAAAAACAGCTCCCATAGCAATATCTCTAAAATCACATTCTAAATATGAAACTCTTGAATAAAAGAAATGACCTATCGATGCTGCAACGATAGATGTAGAGACAGGCAATTTTAGTGATTAGCAAGCTTTGAATATAATTTAACTCATTAGATATCCACAGCATTTTTCTTGTTAAATTGAAAATCCATCTAGTTGTGATGGACTAGGTGCAAATCTATCGACGAGAAAGTTTTAGTTAGTTTAGTTTGGAGAGTAGATAAACTTTTTAGTGAAATTATCTTTGGTGATTCCAACTTCTGTTTCTGCCTGGACAAACTTAGTTCTGAACTCTTATTATTTAATCATATCGAATGATTGTAAAAGATTAATATATTATCGATATTGTTAGGGGAACATGCTTATGTAAAAGTCTCTTAGCTCTGAAAATAGTGTATATGAAAGTAGATATAATTGTATTATCTGTCTTGAAAGAGTTAAAATGCCTGTAAGTTGTATCAGATGTAATAAAATTCTGTGTCTTCAGCATGTCAAAAAGATAGATAACAAGTGTCCTTTCTGTAGGTTATCACCTTTCCAATATAAATAAGATAAATTTCTTTAAGAATTAGTTAAATTAGATAGAAAAAAACAGGAATAACATTAAATATCAACTAAAGTATTTAAATGTTTAGTTGAAGGGTGTAAATTTGAAGGAAGGTTTCATAAAATGGATCTTCATCGACGCAGATAACACCGCAACTAGAACCTAAGAGAGATCTTATTTGAATAAGAGCGGGAAAACGCCAAAAAGGTTAGAGCTGTAGAGGCATTAATGAAAAAACTTCAAGGAAGATTCTAGAAAAATAACAAATCTTATCAAATTGCTTTGATTTTACGAAGTAAGTGTGATAAGATGGAGACTAGAGCTCTCTACTAGATGGTATAACATTGTTAGCACTGTCGAAATAAAGATTGTGTTAGGGTTTATACTTAGTAGACCATGTGTTTTATTGGAAACGAAGCTAAGGAGTTGTCGGATTGTCCTGAGGCACAAAAGTATATTACATTCTTTTGATGCTCAGAGAAAGTGATCATCTCATTCTCTTATATTTAAACAATAAAATTAAATTAAAAATAATGCAAATTAAAATATCATAATTATTCTTAAAAGAAAAAATTGATAAAAATATTTGGGGTTGGGGTTGGGGTTGGGGTTGGGGTTGGGGTTGGGGTTGGGTTTTTATGATTAAAAAACTATATTAAATCTCAATATTTAGCAAATTACTTTAATATTAGTTCGCATATAATATTGAGAGACAATGTAGAAAGATCTTCCTAAAAAGAAAAAGAAATACGTTCTTGCAACCAATCAATCTCAATCAATTCCTCAAGACAAATCTCAACAATTCATACAAGATAAAAATGAAGAAAAACCACTAAAGAGGACTAACTTTAACTATTCTTTCGAATAGATCATTAACCTTATTTTGGCAAGGTTGATACCTGATAGTAAATTTCCAATAAAATTGGATTAAAAGCTGATATTAGGAGAAGCTAAAGAATTGGATATCTTTATTTCTAAATTAGATGATAATTTGACCAATTTTATAGGATTTACTTTGGATTTAAGTGAAAACATAAGTAAAGATGATATAGATTATAAAATGGATTAATCTTTTAAAGCAAAGCTATTTAGTTATAAGTCGATCTAGATGTTTGTTAAAAACTATTTTGAGGGGACTTAGTATTAAAGAGATTATCTTGCCTTTTTGGATAAATTTAAAGGATAAGATAAAAATAGAATATATGTTAGACTTATAAGAAGTTGTTTTGATTAATTTGCTTAATCTATTGATGGAATGGCTGTTGTCTAGGATTAGGAACTTAAACCTAAAAAAAGGAGAGGAAATCGAACTGTTTTCAAAAAATAAATAGATAGTATTACTTTGTCATCATAGTATATTACTATCAAAGATATTAGTAAGTTTTTTAGTAAAAGTAATAAAATGGATTTTCGAGATTTAGTTATCGACAAAAAGAAAGAATATGGAAAAGTATAAAGTTACAGGATAGCTTTGATGAGTTTCTAAGCAGATTCTTAGATAAAACTATAAGCATTTAACTATTACTTCAGACATGACAACTATATAAACCTTCCACTGAAAGAAACTAAAGGAAAACAAAAAATATGTGAAGAATATGGTAGTATAAACTAGTCCCATATCAAAACAAAGCTATTGAAAGGATATAAATCATCAAAATGGGATGATAAGGATATGATATACAAAATAAGAAATAAAAAAATAACTGCTAAAAAAACTAACTATACTAATTAATACTTCTAGGCTATACATCTCAGAGGAGTACTGCCGATAGTTCGATAGCATATATAGTAGTTGTAGAATTTGATTAATGAGATGCCATTGGATGATATTAAGACTGAATTATATGTCGATTTCGATGAGAAGATAAAAGATTATATTCGCAATAATAAAGAGGTATAAAAGTTTATATAAAAATTCATAAGAAAGTATTTGAAGTAGTATAGTGAGATTTTTGAAATATAGAAGATAAAATTTCCATTGAGAGCAGTAAAATTGAATCTTTCGATAAAGACCAACCAGGAAATCGAATTTAAGTAGATCTAGAAGAACATAACAGCGATTATGCCTAAATATATAGCATAGCAGAAGATAATAACAAATTTTATAATAGATGATTAGTTTTTGGATAAATTGTAGGAAAATGATATTCTTGTGGTCGATAGTAAGGAGAAGGAGTTGATATATTTGACTAGTACGTAGGAATTGAGTATTTGTGCGGGTATTATTCAAAAAATAATCCAGGAGTTTTAAATGATTGGAGAGCAGTCGATTTAAGTGGTTGGGTTGACTAGAAAAATGAAGTATTATTAGATTATTCATTAAATTAGAAAATAGAATGAGGAATATAATAAGTTGTTTATTGCTGAACCTACTACATAAGACAAAGTACATTATAAGATAACTTTTTATGGTCCTAGAAAGAAAAATGATAAATTTTTATAATAAATAAAAAAAGCTATCCAAAAATTATAAAAATAAACAGGATAGTATTCCTAACACATAAGCTAGAAGATATCAAAAATAATAATATAAGATCAAACTCTCCAACAAAAAATATAAGACCAATTCAAGATATCTCTGATCAATGGTAGTACTAAAATCGATGCCAGATTATAGCTATGCCATAAGAAGAAAAGCTAAATATTGATAGTGAAGGGAAATGGTTTGAATAGCTTTCCTGTAAACAGTTGTGTATATTTGAGTGAGAAGAATGTTGTTTAGGGATTGAAATAGAAGTATATGTAGAAGATGAAAATAATGGTAAAAAGATTTAAACAAAATAAGTGGCTGGAATAGAATTAGAAAACTAGAGGTTATCTATTTCTTTTTAAATAAAATTATTCAATTGAATAGATGCTAGAATAATCTGTTAAAAGAGTTGATAATTAGATTTGTCGGGTAGGATTGTTTATGCCGACAAAAGATAAACAAAATTGGATTAGAAAGTTGTTGGATTTGTTGGAAAATAAAAAATAATATTCTTTGTATATTTTTCAAATTTATATCATCTAGATTACTCCCTAAACAGATATAGAAGCAATAGTTGGTATTCCGCAATACAGATCTTTTACTAGTAATAATCCATAGACTCAAATTGAGATCGAATGGGTGTGTGAAGGATCACCTTATTCTAAAAAAGCTAATAATAAGATAAATGATGCAATGGCTAATCGATTGGATGAAGTTATGTTGGATAAAGATGATTTTGATGTTAATTCTAGAGTGGCAACTACACATACTCATGTTTGTAGTTTGATTCAGAGAACGATTACTTATCGATCTAAGAAAGGATCGATGGTTGATGTTCCTTTTAAGATAGGTATGGGTTAGATATCTTTTACTTATAAAAATTATAATATTAAATTTCCTCAATCTGAGTATAATAAAGTGCTTTATCATCAGAGAATTAGTCTTCAACATAGATTTTATCTTAATTTACCGTATTATATCATTAATTTGAAAAAATCCACTCAAATCAATCTTTTTACTGAATATGAGCGTCCGATATCTCGAATATAAAGGACAATAACTCTAGAAAAGAACTACTAAGGTCATATCAAGGCATATTATTTAGAAACAACTCCTCAGTTGATATATCATTTTTAGTAAAGCAATGCTAAAAATTTACAACCAGCGATAAAAGAGGTAAAAAATTATCTATAATCAAAATGGTTAAAATAGAAAATTGCTATAAAATAGATTTAAAATAATTAATTTAGAAGCATTCTTAAGTAAAGATTATAAACTATGGCACAAGAGTATTCATTATAGTATGATTTAGAGCCTAATATGAGAAGTATTACTGTATAAACTTTTTAACAAAAAGATATTGATAGTTTTAGAAGTTTTATTTAAAATTAGATTGGATATTTGGTTAAATTGAGTTAGAGAGCCATAAATCATACTGTTCATTAATAATTTAAATATCCTTAATCATGGCAGCCACAAAATAATTAAATATAAACTTTTTAGGTTCCAAGACAAAGTAATTAATTCAAAAATGTTCAACTTAAATTTGGTTCTATTAGACAAATAGTATCAATAGTTAGAATACAAAATAAGCCTTTATATAAAAAATATCAAGATTAGCTTCAACATCTTTCACATTTTAATGGAAAACAAACTAAATAACTTTAACTTTTTCACGGAACAGGTAAAACTCCCAGTTAAATTATCTGGTCTAATAAATAAGATGGGTTCAATATCAACTATTCTAGTGATTCTAATCTACTTGGTCGAGGAGTCTACTTTGCTTAAAAATCATAATATTCTTATGGATACGCATCAAAAGAGGGAAATATCAAGGTGATGTTACTTTGTTTGGTTATTGTGGGAGATAGTCAAGAGATGAAAATGACTCCAAGTAACAAATAAGTGAAAGATACTAGCTTTAAGTCCAATGGAATAAGATATTAATCAATGCTAGGTAAACATTCTGTCTGTGATATATATGTGGTTTACAAGAATAGAAGAGCCTATCCTGAATACCTTATCAAGTTTGTATGATTCTTCAAATACATTTTAATTCATATTACTTCAATTCTGACTGATATAACTATATTAAATGACATATCTAGGATCTAATTAAATATATAAAGTTCACAATCTTAGCTCTTTTTTGTGTTATAAAATTATTTGTTTAAACGCATGAAGGAGTAAGACTAGACCTTACCCAAAAGTTATTCAGAACCTTTTGATATTATCCATAATTTCAGACATAAAAAACCTGATACTCCTAAACCAAAAAGAAAAACTAGCTAGTGCTAGCATCGTAAACCTATCCCGGAGTTTACAATGCGCACCAGAAAGATGACTGCAGATATCTCTTTAGTTAGCTAGATTTCATTTTAATAAAAAATATAAAATTAGGAAGAAGAACTGATGGGACCTGAGCCTCCTATGAAGCTTTTAGAGTCTTAAGAGTTTTTTTTGAATAATTAGGATGATCTATAAAATGGGATTCCTCTCACACCTGAGATATAGAAAGAGAAGAGTTATCTTTTGGCTGAAAGTTGTCAGTTTTCTACATATTCTAGACTGGAAAGGACTTTGTTTGGATTTAACAATGAAGAAGACATGAAGCAAGAATGAAGAAAATGATAATTTTCAAGTTATTTGATGTTTATTTGCGTTATTTAAAGGTAAATAAACATCAAAATGTCTTATTTTATACAATATCTAATGTGAATTCTTATTGTTTTAGATAATAAGTTGGAATATCAAGTAAAATAATAAATCATATCAAAAATGACTTTAAAAATTATAACCCATAAAATTATATATATATTCCTGAACTACATTTGTTGTTTATCTTTTGAAGTTGATAATAATAAAGGTTAGATGATATTTTATAAGTATAATTTTTACACATCAAGTCGATTCACTTTTGTTAGTTGTTGGAACAGTTGCTGTATTCCTTATTTGAGTCAAACGAAAATTGTGAGAAGAGATATTAGCTAGAGAAAAATTGAACTGATGAAGAGAAGAGCTACGATTCTTTTATGAGCTGTAAGTACATTTATTTTAAGGTCTATTACCATGACTTTAAGGAGAAATAAGTGCATTTTTTCGAATTTGGCGTTTTGGAGGGTGTCTTCTAAACATTAAGGGTTGAATAACTTGAGTAGTATGAGGAACATATTCCGAACTATTTTCTAAATAGTTTGAATTAGCTTTCGATTGTAAAAAATTGTTTGGTTTTTATCTTTTAGTTTTGATAAAACCAATTTGTTAAACACTCATGTCTTTCCTAATATCATTATTTTCTATTTATTGGTTAAGGGAATACTTTGGAGATAGTATCTCTATAGAGGGTATCATTTCTTACTATTCTTTTTTAAAGCGAGGAGTCTAAAGTTAATGTTCATACTCTTCCTTGATCTAGTTAGGTTGATTTTGATTCTCAATATACTCATATGATGGTGAATTAGACTATTTTTATTTCTGAGGTAATTCGTATTGTTTATCTGAGTGATCATAGGTATTTTAAAAAGGATTTTTCTTAATTGAAGCATGAGGATATTGATCCGTGTGTTGATGCTAGCTTTTAGAGTGGTTTGATAGCTTGATTTCCTCCTATTACTAGTAAGAATCTTATAAAGGTGTTTTCCAGAAGTTATCCCAGATGCTTTGATTTGCCATTGTTTGTAGTGTTAATTTTTATAATTGCTCGAATAAGTCACAATATAAAAACCTAACTTCCTTATTTTATAAATTTTATCTAATAATAACTCAAAAAGGAGATCAATGACAATCTGATAATCTAGTATAAAAAATATTAATATTTGATTATAATTGTTTGATGGAATTGTTCATGTAGCTTGAATAGAAAAAAGAATATAAAATAAAATATCATATTCTAGAGAGTTTAATAAACATTATCACTTATGAAAATGTTGTCTAATATCAAAAGAATCGGATACCATTGATAATGTAGATAAAAATATTGTAAAAACTTTAGTTAAAGAAGGTAATTTTTATTAATATTGTGAGAACAGGAAAGTAAATTTGTTGGAAATAAGATAAATTTGTAACAAGAAGGAACTATTTGATTCTAAACAATGGAAAATCAAAACAAGACAATAAAGAAAATAGAATTTTATTTTATTGGATTAATTGTTAGAAATAAATTAAAATTAATGATAAAAGTTTTAGATTAATTAGAGGAAGAGTAGCATTGATGATGATAGTGAAACATTTCATATTCTTTTATTCTTTTATATTACTCTCTAAAGGAAGAGGAATTGATTAGAATATCAAATTTTAAATATCTAATTATGTACGTGTAAATCAAAATTATAAAAATAATGAAAATCTTACTTACAGCACTACTCTTACTCACTCTAGTCTCATCCCAAGTAATTGGTATTGATTTTGGAACTGAGTTCTGGAAGGCATCACTCATCTCCCCAGGTAAAAATCTTGTAATTGTTTAAAATTCAAGATCAGGAAGAAAAAGTAATAATGGTGTAAATATTTTATCATTTAGATTGCCTTTCTAGATGGAATTAGACACTTCTAGTACGATGCCCTTATGAAAAGACAAAAAAAACCTAAAATTAGTTACTTCTATCTCAACAAACTTATCTAATCATTGGATAGTGAAAAACCAATCGAAGGGTATCACTTCTAAAACGGCACATATCATTTCCAAATTGGTTAAGATAACGTCTGTCTTGAACAATTGGTTGGTATGATCCTCAAAAATATAAAAAAATACAGTTCAGAACAGGCTAATTCAGATATAAAGGATTCAGTTTTGACTGTACCAGCACATTGGGGTTTCAAATCAAGATTTGCGTTGATAAATGCTGCTCAACTGGCTGATTTGAGTGTCCTTGGGCTGATAAATGAGAATAGTGGAGCTGCTATACATTATGCGATTACTCGAAATGACAGTGATCCAGTGAATATTGGCTTCTTTAATATGGGTAGTCATAATCTTCAAATATCGATTGTCCAATTTTATGGAACACTTGATCCGATTCGTTAAAAAAATATCTAAAGTATGAGAGTGTTATCTCATATATCATTGCCTAACGTTGGAGGACTTCAATTTGACCATCTTCTTGCCTAGTATATAGCTGCATAATTTAAAAAGAAGCATAAAATAGATGCGCATGACAACTTGAAGGCTTGGACTAAATTATTGCATAAATGTTCTGATTTGAAGTAGACATTGTCTGCGAATAAAGAGGCTAATGTTTATATTTAGGGATTTATTGATGGAATTGATCTCAATGTTGCTGTCAAGAGATAGATATTGGAGCAATCTGATATTTTTGGTAAATTGGGTGAGTATTTACAAATGGCTCTTGATAAAGCTGGAGTGACTAAGGATTAAATTCAATCTGTTGAGGTTATTGGAGGTGGTAGTCGTGTGCCTTTGATATCTAAAATGCTAAAAGATTATTTTGAGCCGGTAGAGGTGGGATCTCATATAAATGGTGATGAGTCGATGGCCTTTGGTGCTGCATTAAGGGCAGCTAATTTGAGTATTGCCTTTCGAGTGAAGCAACTTCATTTTTATGATGGTTATCCTGATCAAGTTCGAGTAGTTTTGACTAATATTGATGATGGAGTTATCAATTCTAGTGATCTTTTTGATCGGGATAGTGAACATGGGTTGAAAAAATAAATAGTAGTTGATCAGAATGAAGGAGATGTTAAAGCTGCTGTATATTATGGAGAAGAAATAGTGCAAGAATATTTGATTGCTAATTTGTCTCAATGGTAAAATAAATATAATCGATCTTAGGTTAATTTTACTTAATAGCCTAAACTTGTTTTGGTATTTAGTGCACATTCGATTAACTTTGCAGAATTGAAGGAAGCGTATATTAATATTACGCTTAATACTACTACGACTAGGGAAGTTTATGAACTTGTGGTTTAGAATGTTACTATTGAAGATAGTGAGTAAAAGAAAGAAGAAACTTAAAAAGAATAAAAGAAAGAATAAAAGAAAGAAGAAGAGAAAAAATAAGAAGAAAAGAAAGAAGAAAAGAAAGAAGAAGAGAAAGAAGAAGAAAAGAAATAAGATGAATAAAATAAATCAGGATAGGAGAAAGAATTAAATAAATAAGGTTAGTAAGATAAGAACAAATAAGATGAGTCAAATAAAGATAAATAAGATGAGTCAAAAAAAAGCAAATAAGAAGATTCAAACAAAGGCAAAAAGAAAACAAGAGAAAGAACCAGAAACGTGAAGAAAATGGTTGAATAATCAAAGATATAGAACAAAAAATCTCACATAAAAGCAAATCATACTTATTCCAAGTATCACAGGTACACAAAAGATGAAACTGATACTCTTAAAGAGATCATTAGAAAATATTAAAAGCATTAAAATTACTTAAAATAGAAAGCAAAAGTCAGAAATGATTTTGAATCAACACTCTACACTTTAAAAGAGGATTTCTAACATCCAGGATTTAAAACTTTTAGCAAAGAAGAAGAAATAGAGGCACTTAAAACAGCAGTAGTTGAAGAGATAGCTTGGCTTGATGAGAATGCATGGACAGCTGAGAAGAACTAGTTTGAAGATCATTATTATAACATACAAAAAATATATTCGCCTATTGTCAACCGTTCTAGAGAGTACAATGAAAGGTAATATATCAGTTATGTAGATAACAGTACTATAATAAAACTATCGAGATATTGTCTTTGGTCTATGGAAAGACTAATTAACTGAATACAACTCATGAGTGGGTTTCGGATAAGGCTGTAGCTCATCTAAAGAAGATAAATGATACAGTTGATTAAATCAGAGCTTAGTTGAAAAAACAGATTGATAGAAAACTCAATGAAGACATTATCTTCTATGTACAAAGTTGTTTATTAAGAACCAATAAATGATCGATCGGGCTGAAAAATTAAGAGATGAATACTATCTTATCAAGATGATACCAAGACCAAAGACAGTTAAAAAGCAAGAAACTCCAAAGCAAGAATCTAATGCTGATGAGACAGCTGACCTGGATGATGATGAGACAGATAAAGAGAATAAAGAAGATTAGAACAATGGATAAACAGAAGAGGAAGCTACTGAATAAAAAGTAGAGGAAGAAGTTCCTGATAATGAATCTGAAGGAGAGAAGGTTGAAGATCAATAAGAAGAAATATAACAATAGGAAAGTAAGTCAGATTTATGATAATGATGTCAAATATTATGAATGGTTGATGATATAATAGTATGAAGGAGTATTAATCTATAATTATAGTTCATCATAAATATTATTTTTATTTTTTATATAAATTATAATATAGTTTAATAAAACAGGCAGGTTAAATTATAATGTAAAATAATTAAGAAATCATAGTTACCATTTAAGACCTTTAATAACTTTAATAGACATCACAAAACATAAAATTTGCTGTCTATCTCTCCTCAAATACTCGATACAACCTAAAAAGTATTTAAAAATAACTTTTAGCTCAAGATACATATTGTCTACCTCTTATACCACTCAGAAGAACAGCTTGTTTTCATTGTTTAACAAAAAACTATTCATGTTAATAATGTAAGTACTGCATTCAATAAGGAAAAGCATGTTGTAGAAATATTGGTTGTATTTATGATTTTAACTTGTACAAAAATTAAAAAAAAAATAAGATTTATTAGAAATGTTCATGTATTGAACCATATGAACCATCGAGTACCAACTTCGATATTGATTGGAGATTGTGTGAGTTGTTAAGTAAAATAAATCGAACTGATAGAATGAAATATAGTTATTATCTTGAATATTTTTATGGAATATTGAAAATAAGAGAGGAAATGATCAATAAAGATGGGTAAATAGTTATCAATAGAGTTATATTTTAATAAAATTTCGATGAAAATCAATAGATTGAAACTTAAAGTTAAATGATATTTTAGAATAGGGGTTGGGGTTGGGGTTGGGGTTGGGGTTGGGGTTGGGGTTGGGGTTGGGGTTGGGGTTGGGGTTGGGGTTGGGGTTGGGAGTCAACTTGTCATGAAGTAATAGATCATTTTTCTTCTCATAAAGGTTTAAAATAAATAAAATCAAAACTATAATAATAACCTTCCTAAAATGAATATTATCTTTAATAAAAAAACAATCCTTTACCTAATATGATTAATATCATTGAGGCATCAGTTTAGGTGGATTAGAATATATTTAATCACTTCAGTAAGGCAGTAAATTAAAGAATTATCTTTCAGTATCATCATTAATCAGAAAAAATAGTCATCAAAAATGCTAGTTATTAAAAAGAATAAACAAAGCATGGTTTAAAATTTTATTCAATAACTAAAAGTAAATAAGAATATAAATTTGATAAAGCCTTTTGGTTTGTAGATAGAAAAGGAGATCTTTTCGTTATTCATGATGAAATAATATCGATATTCAAATACCATTTAAAGATGAAAAAGTTCAAACAGATCTAAATTAAACAAGATAAACGTCTTTCTCGAATTAATAGTGAATCAGCAGTTGTTTATATTAAATAGATTGATAGAATATACTATTTTGATCCATAAAATGATGAAAAATCTTTTTGCTTTGATCTTTATCGACCTTATCGAGAACAAAAATAATACTCAAACTGCCTATCAGCTAACTCGATTAGATAGCTTTAACCAATATAGAAAATAGTGATGAAATGTTCAAGTTATAAAGCTACTTATATGATGGAGAAGAACAAGTAAAATATCGAAATACCAGTGATATATTTATTGAGTTAGAGATAAAATAACTTGCCTTTGCCTTTTTGTTTAGATAGAGTTATTCATAAGTAAGGAAGTAAGGTGGAAGTTCAATAGATTCGTTCGAAAAAATGTTAGTTTTAAGATAAAAAAGTAAAAATAGAGTTTATTGATGGAATATTTATAGCTATAAAAAAAAAGAAAGAGTCAGTTGTTTGTTTTTATACAAAATTTAATGAATAAATGGCCTTAATTTAGGGAACTATCAAAGAAAATGGATTTAACACTTTTGTTTAATGGAACTTATCTTAAAGATCTTTTGATATTTAAAAATAATATAAGATGTTTAAATCTCTTCATTGGGATAAAAATAAACAGATTTTAATTGAATCATGATCATTTTATCATCTTTATTCTCTCTGATTATTTTTAAAATTTAAATTATGATGACTGATAGCGAATCAAAATGTTCTTTATCACAAAAGATAAGCACCTTTTCTAAAAGAATAAATAAAATATAGATAAAAGATGAGCTAATTAGCTGCTAATCATGATATTTTTAACTATTTTATTATTTGAATTAACTGATTATGTTCAACGTCAAGCTGATTAAACTCTTTTATCTAATTTCAATTAATAGTAGTGGTTCAATCTTATCTAAAGAGGGAATATTGATTGACAAAGATGAAGATTTAGTTGATTTTTAAGTTAAAAAAGGTGATAATATTTAAATAAATTAATATAATCGTATATTTAAGTTATCAATAAATATGATAACTCATGAAATTCAAATACCTAAGATAGTTTTTAAGTGATTTCTTGACTATTTTTATTTATTTTTAGATATTTAGTCGTTCTATAGAGTTTAGAGCCATGTTGTTGATGTAAATCTAAATCGAATTTGGAGAATTACCGTATTAATTAAATAAATTGTGATTCGAAACCATGGACTGTATGATCAAGCACTAAGATATAGACCTTAAAATGGAAGATAATAGTGATCACTATCTCTTCAATTCACTACTATAAATGGGACAAGTTTAACCACAATCATGTGATCATGAAGAACATTTTTATTTTGATAAACTCAGCAAAGATAACCTTTACTCAGAAAAAAACAAACAATAAAATTACTAAGAAAATATTCTTATTGATCTTGCCTCAACCTTTAACCTCAGAACAACTCCTATCAGTGAACTAATGACGCATGTTGACCAAGTCTATCAGCCTTCAAATTAAGTTAAAAAAAAATTGATTAATCTTCTTAAAAAGCATAAACTTTATCTGAAGAGAGACAATGCTAGAAAAAGAAATCCTCAAAAATAAAAATCTGAAGAATTTCTTGAAGAAGTAAAAATTTAGGATAATGTCCTCTCATCATTTGCTTTTGATGATTAATCACAAGAGACTAAGAAGAAGAAAAGAAACAGAATGTCTGCTCAGAAATCGAGAGACAGAAAGAAAGAGTATATTAAAGAGATGGAGAAAATCAATAAGTAACTTAAGAAAAAAATGGATTAAAAGATATGCAAAACTACTCCTAAAGTTAAGAAAGCTTCAAAAGACTTTCTTAAGGTTCTTCTTTGTCTTGGAATTACATGTTTCTTAAATGCTGCTCCACCAACAAATACAACTCAAGATACCATTGATGAAGAGCGTCCATCTGAATCATTGACTCCTCTTGAGCCAATAAATATTGACTCAAAGATGGATCTGGAATGCTACAAGAAACTTTTGCCTTAAAGTCAGCAAATGATGCTGGAAGAAGCATTAATTGCTGTAAATGGGACAAGTGAAGTAATTCACCTGGACAGCTAGCTAGATGGAAATAGTTAGTCTACCTCAAAGCTGATAAATTATCAGCAAAATAAGAAATCAGGTTACTTAGGAAAGAGATCTGCTTCTTCAATAACAACTCCATGATTCAGTTCAAATTATCAAATTATTTTAATCAAGATTATCACTCATATTGCTGATTAGATCCAAGTCCAATAGTTTTTTCTTAATGGCTATTTTATTTTTAATTATTCACAAATATTTTTGGCATAAGGTATTGTTTATTCTTTTTGACTTTGAATATGAACCAATGTTGCTAAAATTTATAGTTAAGCTAAAGAGTTTAGCTCACTTTTCGGTGCTGCTTTTTATTATGTAAATTATTTCCACCAAACTTGACAGGTTTAAAGAATTTAAGGATGTTCATCAAAAGATGTGAATAGCGTTGATTTGAGTGTGTTTTTAGATGAAAAAGTCTTTAGTTTTATCGAAGGAAAGAGTCCTCTCAAAAAGTTCCAAACAGCTTTATTTGATTTTTGTTCTTTCAAAATATTCAGAGAAAATTTAATATAATGATCTAAAATCTTTTTCTTTTCAGGTTCTTAAAGAGATAGAGCAACTTTTTCTAAGGTTAAGAACAGATGACTCCAAGCACTGTTATTATATGAATCTTTTTGAATCATTTTTTAAGCAAACTTTAATTATTCTTCATGAATATTGCCAAAATCAGTTAACCATACACGAAAACTCCAAGCATGATAGTTTTTTTGATCTTTTTAAAGAAGTATTTTTTATATTTTTGAAAGTTCTTTTCTAAAATCACATCCATTTTAAGCCAAAAATCTTTTATGTTCCCAAACTTGAAATCCTTTGACTTTTGATTTGAGACAAAAATCTGTGAAACCAACTTAATTTTATAACAATTCATTAGTTTTATTATTTTTAAGAAGGTACATTTTCTTGAGATACCAAGCATTATAATCTCCAGGTTACTCATCTAATATTTACTATGCAAGTTCATTATTATCTGCATCAAAGGCTTAATCTTTGATCGCTTTTAGAAGCTTATTCGATTTTATGAGAACTATTTACAGATCTATTTACATTGTGGGTTATAGACAGGAGCAAATAGTGGCATTATTTATTTGATGTTTTTTTAGTCCATACTTTTATGATAGTTTACTTAATATAAATAACTAAATATTAAAAATATCATTCATAAGTAAAATAAGTTTTAATACTTTTAGTGAAACAATATTCTTTGTTCAAAAAGTTGAGATGTAAACTATTACTAATTTATTAATATTTTAGATATGAACAAACTTCAAACACCTCAAGCTAAGCTACTCTACGCCGTTTCATAACTCTACAGGAAAAGACGCATTGACGAATCTTAAAAGAAAAAACTTAAAGGTATTATTTCTTTGATTAAGAAAAAGTCATAGGTTAAAATAATGATATCTATGCATTACTTGAAGAAACTTAAAGTGAAGAAGAACTGTATGATAAACTGGTTGGAGTTGTAGCTGTGAAATCTGAAGAGCCAGTTGAGCCGAGTCCTTAAGCAGCAAAGGTTATTGAAAGTATTGAACAAGAAGAGGCAACTTCTCCTTGGGGATAATTTTTAAGACACAAAAAGAGAGAACATGATAACCGACATAAATTGGAGTCAAATGCGATAAAAGGATTAATTAACCCTAAAAAAGCAGATTGATTCATCAATAATTCATTTTTTTTAACTTATTAGAGCCAATATATTGAAAAAACAGAGATCATTCTCATAGATTTTAAAATTATTTACTAAATCAATAATTGAAATGAATTTAAATGAATGTTGATGATGATCATAGGTGAATGGTGTGATATTGAGGGTGGTTATTGACTTCGTAGAGGTTTAATCCCATTGATGTAGCAAATTAACTTCTTTTCATTAACATCTGTTCTTTAATTCTCTTGCTATCGGCACGTTTCTTCATGCATTTGAAAACCAAAATGATTCCAACAACTAAAGTTACAACTGAAGCTATCACCATTGATAACCAAATACCTTCCATCAATTCTTCAAATTCTTGGTCACCTTTTCCATGATGTTTTTTTCCTGAATAGCCTTTATTGTGGCCACTATAATAATCACCAGAGCCATAGTAACCTGAACCACTTTTATAACCATTACTATAGTAACCTGAGCCTCTATAGCCAGAACTATAATAACCTGAACCGCTCCAAAAATCAGAACCAGACCCAGAATAGCCACTTCCACTATAGCCTGATCCTGAATAGCCACTACCACTATAACCTGATCCTTAGTAACCGCTACCGCTATAACCTGAACCGGATTCTTAGTAACCACTTCCGCTATAGCCTGATCCTGAAGAACCGCTACCACTATATCCTGATCCTGAATAACCGCTACCACTATAACCTGATCCTGAACCTTAATAACCGCTACCGCTATAACCTGAACCTGATCCTTAGTAACCACTGCCGCTATAGCCTGAGCCACTATTTTGAGAGCTGGCTAATAGAATCAATGCGAATAGGAGTATGAATTTTAATGTCCTCATTAAATAATTAATTATAGAAACATTTAAATTGATAGTAATATGACAATAATCAGAAAGATAATATTTTTTATGATCAAATCCGGCCATCATCCGAAACAATATCTTCATCATAAGCATAATCCTTATGCTAAATTGGTTGTTAAGCTGCAAGCATATACTGACCCATCTTATCTTACAGCTATTATGATGGTTTTCTTGTGTTCTTGCTTTTCTTGACACGACTTGTATTTTTACGTGATTCTTCACTTTCTTCACCTTGTTCTTCAATGGCTTCATTCTCGTAATCTTCTTCTTCTTCGATATAAAAACGCTAAAAAAAGCCATGGAAGTTCAGATGTTGAAGATCGTCTGAGCAAAGTGATAACTCAGCAATTATGAGTTAGATATACACTTTCTAGAGCTCTAAATCTTCGAACATTTTGATAAGTTTTTCTTTTTAGACTGTATCTTATCCATTTTTGACATTTTCAAAGGAAGTTTCCAACTCATAAGGGTATTTACGAGTCATTTCTGCGATACACATAATCATCTATTTTTATTATTCTTCAGGTATCAGTTAGAAATCATCAACTACTTTCTTTAACTTACTAATGAGTTTTGAGCTCTAAAGCATTTAATTTTGATCTAATGAATCTTTTTCATAGCAATAGCATAGGAAACTCTTTGTATAATTAGAAGTCAAATAAAAGGGCTAGTTAACCAGCATATTACAAAGATCAGCGTAAGAGAAAGTTGAAGATTAAGCTGATTATATATCTGTTTTTAAATCTTCAAAAGGATATCTTTGAGCTTTCATTCTATAAGTCAGTAATTCCTTTATTTATGCTAGTATCTTTTTATCAGGTTTATAACCTTTATTTGTATTCTTTTCTTTCTTTTTCTTTTTGTCTTTATCTGTTTTCTTATTTTTACGGTCGTGTGATTCTTTGTTATAAAGTTCTTCTTCTTATTAGTTTTACTAGAAATCTTGTTTTAACTTTTAGATTTGTTAATCTTGTTTGACTATTTGTTTTTTTGGAGATTTTGTTGCTGCAGAGACATCCTAACTCTTTTAGAATTATTGTTAGTAACTATTTTATTCATTTTCAAAAGCATTGTTATATGATTCTTCTTCTTTGGAAGGACTATCTTCAAAATCATATTTCTTTTATAATTTTGATGATTCAGATTTATTTTTAACTGACTATATTTCGAGTTTATTTTTCACAGATTTTTATTAAACCTTTTACATCTTTTATTTAACAATATTTTAATTTTTTTGCTGAATTTTTCTTCTACTAAGCTCATTTTCTGATTTTTATAATTGAAGTTTAACTGATTGAAGCTATTTTTAAAGTACTTAATTCTTTTGTCTAATTTACTTGGTTTAAAGATCAATAGGAGCAACATTCAATGTATTCTAATTTGATTTTTGAATATTAGATCGATAGTAATTAGTACTTGGATGCGATGAAGCAGGTCTTACTACAGGTTTAGCTGACTTCTTTTTCATATTTATTTGTTAGACATTAGTTTATAGTGCTTTTATTTATCTTTTTAAGTTTTAGATATGTCTGAGTTGATCATTATTTTTTCTTTTTTAGACAGCAAGATCTCTAACAACTTTTTTTTCTTTATTATGATACTTTTAAGATTAACTTTTGATTTTATCTTATAAACTTTCTACGATTTCTTGATATTTTTAATTTTCTTAAGCAAGTTCTTTATTTTGTTATATTTATTCTTCTAAATATTTCTTTAATTAATTATTTTACTTCTCTAGCTAATCTTGATTTATTAATTGACTATTACAATCTTAAAGTAATAATCCAAGTCGTTTATTTTAACCTAATAAAATTTTCTTCTATATTTATAATTCATTTATCTTGGTATATTTTACTGTTTTCTTTATTTTTTGATTTTATTGTTTAAGGTAGTCATTTTAATCTTTAGTCTATCTTACTATCTTCTTCAAATTGTGGATAATCATATTTTCTTTCTATTTTAAAATATTTAGTACGTCTTGGTTTTTTGATCCATAAATATTGATACGACTGTTTCCTTGCTTACTCATGCCATCAGATCCAGAATCCATGTATCTGTTCATCTTGTCTTTTTACTTCTAAAGAATAGATATCTTGGTTTTCAGTCGCATGTTATCTTCCATCAACTAGTTAACTGTTTGTTTTAACTGTAAAGTTTCAGAGTAGAGTCTTTCTTTATCTTGATGGATCTTCTTTGGCATAATACGGGCAAAGTCATGAGTAGTCAGATCTGGTTTCATGATTTTTATTTGCTTACGATGACCTGCCTTGCTAGAAACACTCTGATCACCTATCTCGTCTGAACTCGCCTGTCCCCAATAACCCTTATAACCTGGTTTGGCTGACTGTGGTCTTGATAAATCTACTTTTACCTCTTCATTTTCCCTGTTTTAAATAAAATAGTATCAAATTCTATTGCTGAATAATAAATAAAACGATTTTAACCTTAAAATATATCAAAAAAATTATATAAATAAAAGATATTTACAGCATTAATTTTATCAAAGTTGTTTATCCATTCTAAACTTATTAATCTCTTGTAAAGTAGATCTTCCCAATGCATATTTATCTCCTAAAGATTAAAATCTATTTATCAAATACTATACTTCTAAAGGCTATATTGACTCGAACTAATCATTCCATAGAGTAATCCACTTGATACACCAACAATAAAACTCAATAAATGTACTTTCATGCCTACCATCATCCTCATCTGATCTATTTTAACATCTTATATACATGAAACCAATGAAGTTAAACTAACACTTACGAGTACTCCTTTTATCATTTGACTTTTTGTATGCTTTATTTAAGCTTTTTTACGTCTTTGCACAACCTAATGATATATCTTTCTTCGGGAGTTGCGTACTCCTTTGTCCAGTATTAGTTATAAAACAATCTGAAAACAGTAAAAGGAGATAGTATTGATCTAAGTGCCATTGTTTTTTGTTAACTACCACTTCTTTCTTCATAAGTAGATGGGTACTAACAATAGATGGATCTTATTATGTAGGTTTTTTGTACTATTTGAAGTAAGATTTCAACATATTTTACTCTTGTTCCATCTCTTGCTTTATTTTTTAGTTGAAATCTTTATCTTTCTTAAAGTATTGCTCTCTGATTTTTCTATCTTCTGTCATGATTATTATATTACTAAATTTACCTTAACTATCTATATAAAAAATCATATAAAAGCAATATGAGGGGTTGGGGTTGGGGTTGGGGTTGGGGTTGGGGTTGGGGTTGGGGTTGGGGTTGGGGTTGGGGTTGGGGTTGGGGTTGGGGTTGGGGTTGGGG
>CAXIUT010000023.1:0-12075 GCA_964035545.1 Bugula neritina
CCCAACCCCAACCCAACCCCAACCCCAACCCCAACCCCAACCCCAACCCCAACCCCAAACCCCAACCCCAACCCCAACCCCAACCCCAACCCCAACCCCTCCATTTTAATATCAAATCAAATCAATCATATCTATTCTCAAAAAGTTTTATATCTTTTTTATTTATCAATAGTCCTTTATTTAATAGTATGGTTTAGTTATAAGATTATTGACTAGAATCAGTTTATTTTCAAATTATAAATACCTAACAATAATGATCCACTTCTCCAACCCTTATAAAGTACTCCCTTTATCCATAAACTCAGACACCCTTCTCCTCTCCATCTCATCTCACTATCAAGTCATCCACAAACATGCTGACTCTTTATAACAGATCTACTCTCTCATAAAACCACATGAAGATGCTTACAGAATAGTTCTCATAGCTGATAGTTTCTAAGAAGGATAAAAAGCTATATAAGCAATACAATAATAAAAGTTCAGAATTATTAGGAGTTTAGATAGCTAAGAAAAAGGAATAAAATAACTAAAAAATAAATTCGTATTGAATTTAGGTCGAATAGATTTTACCAAGAAAGAGAAAAGGTATAATTCTAGTCGATAGCAATCAATATTTTTCAAAAACTAAGTGGCTAAAAATGAAATAAGAAAACATGATATTTCTAATATCTAAGATACCACAAGAAAAGACAGGCAAATGACCCCAAAAAAGATAACATTTATGAACAAAAACAAACAAAATGAATATAAACTATAAGAAAGTGATAATAAGCCAAGTAAAAGAACAAGATTAGCTACTAAAATAAAAAATAAATAATTTATACTGCTATAATAACAAAAATAAATAGATTTCCATCATGATTTGCAATCGCCTAAATTAAGGAATGTATATTCTTAGAAGAAATCATCAAAATAAAATAATAATGACGAAGAAATGAACCTTCTTTAAGGTCTAGATGATTAAAATAATATCTATTACAACTGCCCTAAAACATATCACTCGATATATTGATTTCTTTAATAATATATTTATTTACTAAAATATCTACTATCATCTTCTTTTTTCCATAAATGGTTAATTAGATTAACGGTTTTCATTCATTCTAACAGGAACAGGTTTTAATTTTTTATTATCTGTTAACGATATTAGAATCTTTTACTTTTACTTAGCTAATTACTCGTTTTAATCAACTCTTTTCATACTCTGAGCCCGATGAATCTTCATTCCATACTCATGAATTGTCTTCTCCCTTGTCATTGTTCTTTTAGTTTCGTCTGTATCCTTCATTAAATCAATATTATCCATATCAATAATATCCGAACTATATTTTTTCTTTCTCTCTTATTACTACTACTTCATCCTTGCCTAATATTTCTTCTTCTTTTTAAATAATAAAAATTCCAATGGATTCAAAGAGTCCAACGTAAGATCAGCATTAATAATGATTCTGATATCTTATTTGCTTTTTATGACCATATTTTTTACCAAATATACCCAATTTGGTTCTACATAAGCCACCACAGTTATCTTATTTTGATTAGCTACAATATTAGTCAACCCTATAATTGAATGATTTTTAGGTGTCAACCAGGTATAGCCATACCCATACCTATGAGCAACAGTTTAATAGCTATTAGCTTATCCAACTTAAACACCTTTCGGTCCCACACCTAGACTTGAATTTCCTGCCATCAATGATAACCCTTTATTATCCCCAGCACTTGCATCTGCTTGAGGGTTGTAGACAGTTTCAACTTTACTTTCCATTTATTGACTACTTCCATAGACGAAGTATTCTACGACATATTATGAATCGTTGACGATCATGCCATCGACAGTCATAAAACCTAAAACACCTGCACCCATATGGATCAAATAAAATTTATTAAAATAACTAAAATTAATCTTTTTTAAGAAGATAAAAGCTATAAAAGGAAATCGGCAATGTTTTTTTTCAAATTATCATTTATTCAATAGCATTAATCTATCTTTTTCTTCAAAATAATAAAAATAAATAGACTTAAATAAAAAGAACCCTCTTAAGAGAATAAACAATCTAATTTCTAGTAAAATTAAAGAAATATTTTATAAAGAATGAAGGAATGAATATACTTGAAGACTTAGATTAAAAATATCTCATTATTGTCCTTAAGAATATCATTTGATATCTGTATTAAATACATATTCACTATCATTATTAGTAATAATCGATTTAAGAATCAAGCTTTATTCATTTTGATTCGAATAGGGTCTAATTTTTTATTATCTATATTAAAAACAAACTTACTAATTCTTGATTTAGAAAAAACAGATTCTTCATATTAATCAAATCTCTCCATACTCTGAGCCCGATGTATCTTTAACCCATACTCATAACTTTCCTTCACAACTTTCCTATAAGATTCATCCTGATCATCATCAATACGATTTTTCCTCATCCTGTAAAGTAAAAATTCCTGTTAATTCAAAAAGTCAATTGAAAGATCTGAATTGATCATGATTCTGATATCTTACTGACATTTTATCACCACATTTTTTAACAAATATATCCAATTCGATTCCACATAAGCCACAACACTTATCTTATTCCGACTAGTTATTAAGTTAGTAAGACCTATGATTGAATACTTCTTTGGTGCTATCCAAGTATATCCATATCCATACTACTTATGAGTAATAGTTGAATAATTTCTTCCAATTCCCTTTATTGTCACTCCTGAATGAACTCCAACATTAGCATCTAACTCAGGAGAGTCATTGACACTCTAAACCTTCTTATCAATTTAATCATGACCTCCATAAACAAAATATTCAACCACATGCTAAGAATTGTTAATAATCATACCACTGACAGTCATCAAAGTTTGAAAACATGAACCCATATGTAATATAATATTTATTCAAGTATCCTATATTTATCATATTATCACTGATTACTTGTTTTTAAGATATTTTAATAAAAGTAAAAACTTGTAAAAATATGAATAGATGAACAATCATTGACCTAAATTTTATTTTTTCAAAAATATTGGTTCAGAAATACCACCACTTGCCATCCTCATTTCTTTCATTGATTATTACTAATACTAATCAAAATTTCTTTTATTTTGTGCCACAGCCAATAAATATCTATTCTCCAACTCCTCATTCGAATCATAAAATGCAAATCTAGCTTTATTTTTGATTTATTTTCTACGCTGATTTATTTAAGTTTAACTTAGATTGGACACAGTCAAATCTTTATGAATTATCAAGCCAATATCTTCCTCACTTTTTATTACAACGTTTTTAATCAAATATATCACCTTGTTCTATACATGAGCTACTACACTAATTTTGTTTCTATTCGGTCTGAGTTCAGTCAAACCCGTAAAAGCAGTCATACCTGGTGCTACCCAAGCATAGCCATAACCATACTCTTTATGACTAATTATCTAATGAGTAGTACCTATTCCTGCCAATTTAACACCTCCTTCAGCTTTAAGAGTATTTAGTTTGGCATCTATTGTCGGATTATAACTGTGCATTTATACCATTTTGTCTATTGTATCATGACCTCCATATATGAAATATTCAAGAACGTATTTTGATTAGTTTGTTATTATTCCTGATACAGGTAAAACCCTTGCACAACCCATCGTTTATTATTATTAATTAGACTTGTTAGAATTTTTTAAAATAATAATAGTAAAATAATCTTTTAATTATTTTTCAAGTAAATAAGATGTGAGAATGTGAAGTTTAGAACTATCAAGAAATATTTATAATTTTAGATTATTATAAACTACAATGGAAATAACAATCAATGAAATCTCAGATATTTAAATAAAAAAATAACCTTCTCATAGCTAATAATCTCTATCAACCTTTGACGCTCTATAAAAAATGAAGTAACTACTCTTTAATATTAGTTCTGTTTCATCATAAATAAACATGGATACTAATGATCTAGAAAAAACACTTCAGAACTTATATTTCCCTTTATGTACAATTCAACAGTTGTTCATAAGACTTTTTCATGTACCAAAAAATAAACAAAGTGCACTCTGCGAACACGAAGTCATGCAAAAACTATTCGGAAATTAAGGCAATAAAATAGGACTACTCGCTGTTCTAGAAATGTTCAACCTGATACTAGCTAATACCAACCAAACCAACAGTCTTGTCTTCATCCTCTCGCAACCCAGCCTCCATGTATTTCTCTTCTAAAAATTCAAACTTGATCAAGAACAAACCTAAATCATTGAGTACTACATCCAGTTACTAAAAACTATCATTATGAAAATGAAAAATAGTCATCCTTCTCTAATAAAACTCTTTTGCAATAATCGCTATTCTTCCTTTCCCTTGCTTTGCCAAGTAACCTACCTAGCATCTAATTCTGAATAAGAACTAGTAAAAGTAACAGCCCAACAGTGTGTTCTACTTCTCATTGGTTTACTAAATGAAAAGCAAGTCGGAGTAGGATATTTATCTGAGTTACAAATGGCTACACTTTTTCACTAAATAACAACTAACCTCTGCACTGAAGATAATGATTTCTAGGGATCGTTAAAATATATAGCTGATTTGATGGCAACTCTTTCAAACAATTAACTGAGTTTTTGTATGCTAATGAATGCTTTTATAGTTAATGTAGTGTTTGCAAATATAGATAATCTTCCTTATATCCTTTTTATCATCAATAGTCTCATCAAAATCATAGATTAATAAGTTGATTTTCCATCTAAGATTAGACAATAGACAATGTCAATATTGAGTCATATAATTTCTAAAAGTTATTTTTATCAATTTATCAATGGAACCTATCTGAGTTTAATGAAACAAGTTACATAAAATAAACAAATCATAAAATAGTAGCCATAAAATCTACTTAAATATTTCAATAAAAGATTCAAAACTTTACAATCATTTCAACCGTAATTTTAATAATCAACCAATCATTAACTATCTAGTAGTAAAATTTTACTAACATGGGCTGATTTCAATAAAACTAGATAATTTAATTTCAAATAAAATTAAAAAAAAAGTGGATTTTTCAACTTCTTTGCCTCGAAACCTGATCCAGTATAACTCTATGTCAAAAAAGTAATGAAATCAAATGGACTACATTATCCCAAAACATAAGTTCCTTTATTTAAACTTTAAGAAACCATTTAATTTCGATCAGCCATTTATTTCATATAAAAAATAAGATTAAGATAAAAAGCCGATTAAAGTGAGTCATTTCCATAGTACTAAGCATACTTCAATGATTATCGAGGTACTTTTTAACTTAATTAAAATTTCAGCAAACAAATTATATCAATGTTAACTAAAATATAAAAATTATCTTTAAATTTTTCATCACATTATACTTAAAATGATCTAGCTTAAGTTATCTTTTAATATCCATTTATTAAAAGACTTAGAATATATCTAGGATCTCACTTATCAGACTATCTTTTACTCATTGAGAAAGAATATCAATGGTCAGAACTTATTTTGATGAGAAAAATGTTTAAAAAACTAAAAATAGAAAATGTACTATAAAGAAAAACTCTTCAAAAGTTGTTATGGAAAATAGATTAACTTCAATCAACTATCCAATAAATGACCTTTGAAAATGATTTCAAAGTTCTAATTAAATACATAATGCAAAATAAATCCTAAAGTTAAATAGTATCAATTAATAACTACTACGATATAATCTAACTAAAGATGGCAAAATACTAACTATTGGCTGAACTAATAGATACTTAAATACTAGGATTAAAAGATTTTGTTTAGAAACAATGGAATATTCGACTACAAGATTTAAATATTATCAATAAATTAAAAATCTAAAGAAGTCATAATGAATGGATAGTTTAAGTTTATCCTCAAGATGGCATGATTTTAAATATAATAATAAAAAATACAAAATAACAAAGCTACTAAATTAAAAATAAACTAACTGATTAGGCTAGTCTAGACCAGATAATTGAATAAATACTAACAAAATAAAACAAGAAACAAATGCAATCAGAACAAGAGTAAACCCATAATACTTCTCTTGATATAATTTTAAAAGATGAATCATTTAGACAGAATATTGTTAGAATATTATCTCAAAGATAATAAATCATCACAAAAAATATTGTACAATATTTCGAGACCACTCACAACCAACTCTACTCTGTCCTAGGGAAAAGAAAATAACCCTTTTGATCTTTTATTCCTTAAAAGTATTTTTAAATAAATGTTATTTAAATTCAGTATTAATATGATTATTTTAAATAGTATGATAAAGAAATCAGGCATTCTTCAAATCATCAGCTACTTCAGTTTTCTTTTCTTCATCATTCATTGTCATCTAGTTTTTGATCAGGCTAGCAAGTTCCTGACCCTTCTTAAGAGGAATTATAACGGCATTTCGTCTGGTATTGCTACGAACAACTTGCTGGGTAGTTACCTCAGAGTCAAAAATAGAATTCCCTTCCTTCTCAGACATTAATCGAAACTTATAATTATAACTCAATAGAAAATCTATTTTATATTTAAAAAACTAAATATGTTTATATAAGCATAATCATAGTCTCACCTCAAACTACAAAATTTAGTATTCAAGGAACCAGACTGATTTTCTTGGTCATCACTGAATGCTGACATTCCATCGAATACCTTCCAAAAACGAATTGTTTCATCAGCCGATGCAGTGCAAAGAGTCGAATTGTCTGGAGCCATCACCATATGCAACACTCTTTGTGAATGACCATGAAGTTCAGCTATTTTACTACATTGAGGATACTTCCATAGAGTCAGTTGATTTTCACTAAAACCATGAGAACTAATGATCTCTCTTTCCTTTTTATTCCAAATCAAAGAACAAACCTGACTATTAGTATTAACAGTATTCATCAACTTACCAGATTCAATGTTCCAAAATCTCATAGTCTGATCAGATGTACCTCCACCAGTTGCCAATAAATTTCTTTGCCAAGGACACCAAGCAAGTGCCTTCACAGCAGCCTTATGTCCATTCAACTGATATCTCATTTTTGATGATGCAATATCCCAAATAATAGCTGAATTATCATTACTTCCAGAAGCCAAACCACAAGGATCATGCTTCAGTCCACAAACTTCTCCTTTATGACCTAAAAAACGCATAGAAGATCCATGAGAAGATCTATAGTCATGTCCCAGAATCTTTGTATCTTTTGAACCAGTAAACAACATTCCATAAGTAAAAGCTGAAGATGATACTCTGCCAGTATGTCCTTTCAATGTACGAACATTAGTCTGTGTTTCAACATCATAGAGTTCTGTCTTTCCTGATTCTAGACCAACAGCAAGTAGATCTCCAGTTGGATGGAAAGATAATGAACAAATATAATCATCTTCTTTTTCACATAACTAGCCAATATTAGTAGGAGAATAAAGATAGACTCGCTCTCCAAGTCCAATAGAAAGCAATCCTCTACTACTCCAATCAAGTAGATTTAGATAGTAATCATCTCTCAATTCAGGTGCATCTAACACTTTCTCAGGAGAAAGATGTAGATTTCTTTTAGCAGGTTTCACTTCCACAGTATTTCTTTTGGTTAGAAGTTGTTTTATTGAGTCAAGAGGATAGGCTTGTGTTTGAGTTGGTGTTGATTCATCGATCATGGGTTAGCCTAAAAACTATCTTGATAGAAGAGTTTAGTAGGTTTAAGATTGATCTTTGGATGAGTAGGTTTAGTAGTTTCTTGAGAACTTAGATGAACTACGAACAGGAATAAATCTGTCATTAGTGTTTCTTCTTCCATTGATATTTTCTAACATATTCGTTAAATTATAATAAATATCTCAAAGTTGAATAAAACTAGTCTATACAAGTAACACTCATCTTTTTATTTCTGATCCATCTCCAATTCAATCAACAAAGAATATTCTTCATGATAACAACTTCGATATCAGTTTAACTCTTTTGTTTATAAATTTTGATCAAAAAGAATGATATCAATAGAATAATAGTAATTGATATGATGCACAATCATTTTAATTCAAAATCTTTCAAGTTTTCTTAATCCAGAACAAGTTAACCTACTTTTATCCATAGTTCTAGGAGTCAGAAATCTGCTTTTTTAAGAAATAGATAACTTGCTATTAGTTTTCTTTTTTTTATGAGTCATAGTAGGAGTAATATCTTCCAAAGGAGACCTAAACTCTCTTCTTTATAACTTCAAAGGAGTTTTCATGTATGATGGAGGCACAGTATTTTCTTTATCTTCTTCAATTGGATAAGAAACAGATTATTCAACTTAGAGTGGACTATTGAACTCATTGATCGGATGTCCCATTATATCAAAAATTTATCCATTTTCTGATTATTCTTAGTTCTAATTTTAGATAATTCTTTTAAAACTATTTGTGAATTCTTTTATGTTATCTGGACTGAGATCTTATTGCTTTGATACTTCCATAAACTAACTAAGATGATAAGGAGAAGAATAATTCTGATTAGAAAGACTATTAGCTTGAGGACTTAAAGAGCTAGTTACGTTTATCACTTATTCTTCGAGAGAGTGTGTTCCACTATTTTAGTTTTGCATTTCAGAGTCGTTATAATGAATTTTATATAGCTCATAAATCAGGTGATAAAAAATAACTCCAAAAGTTTATTAAAAAACAATAGATAACAAAAAAACTCAGCTGCTAAAACAAATACAATAATGACATGTTAAGGAGTTAAAAGATAAATAGTAAAAATGATTTGATGTTTATTTATCTGATTATTATGCTATTAAAAATTCGAATGTTATAATGATAGTTCTATGAGTGATTAAATAACAAGCATTTAGCAATACTAATAAAAACAAAGAATGGATAGATAAATGATCACACAACAATAAGAACTGATTTCAGTACTCAAACAATAAATTATTCGACTCCAATAAGAAATACATTCCCGCCTAAAATAAGAAATCACACTCAAATAAGAACTATAAAAAACATAAAAAACCATCATCTTCCTCAAATAAAAAATAGCTAACATCTCAGAAAATAATTAAAGCCTTCTAAGAACTGTTCAAGTCTTTCAAAAAGAATTCATTAGAAGATAAAGAGGAACTCTTTCTAAACTATCAGTCTAATCCAACAGAGGACCCTTCCATCTCTAAATCATCAGAAACCTCAAAAGCAAACTCAGTAGCTCCTTCATCTAACCCTCATCCAAATATACAGAAAAATCATCATTTTCTTAATACTATGGATTTTTTCTACAGGATGAAACAGTATAAGAATCTGAAGTCGCTCTCTATAATTAAATCGTATAAAAGAACAAACAAATCACAGGATCACGGATCAGATCTCTAGGCAAGAAAATATATTTCCATGAAAAATTCAGACACATCTTCTGGTTCAAAGTAGCAATCATCCTATTCAGTCTATTTAGAATAAACAAAAAATAACTGAAAAACTGTATACTAACCTTCTTGATAGACATGAAGGAACAGTATAAAATTGCATTCCTAAAAAATCTATCATAGACCTTGATCTCAGAAGAATGGATCTTAAACTTGATTAAGAAAAAAGCAGAAAAGTATCAATAGAAGTCAAAAAACTCTTATAAATATTTGAACTTTATCGACCAGATCTTAAATATGTACAAGGAATGAGCTATCTTGCATGGATATTCCTGATAAGAATGAATCCATATCAAGCTTTCTCCAGCTTCTGTAATCTCATTCTCAGTGATCCCTTCATCTACTCTCTCTACTCTTTCGAAGAAGGTCGAGTCAAAATGATTGTTAACTATTTCGAATAATGCCTTAAAGACAAACGTCCTAAACTCTATAAACATATCAAAGATCTCGGAGTAGATACATAACTCTTCCTAGTAGAATGGGCTTATACCATGTATTCGAGAGCTTTTAGTCTCCGTATCATATCGTATTTTTATCCTTTATTTAGAAAAATATGGGATCAATGGTTTTGTGAAGGTTACAACACTTTCTTCAAAGTGGCAATAGCTGTGTTAGAGATCCTTTAGCCATAGCTAATGTAGAAGAACGAAAACGACAAGGTAATCGACACCATTCGCAACCATACATTCAAGATCGAAGAAGCATAATTTTTAAGAGTACTTGCCAAGCAGAAGTTATTGGATTCATCCGAATTCAAGCCTTGATATTGGCTAATATCAAAACTAATTTTATAATAAACTATCTATTTTTCTTTTTCTTTTTTCGTATATAAGGGGTTGGGGTTGGGGTTGGGGTTGGGGTTGGGGTTGGGGTTGGGGTTGGGGTTGGGGTTGGGGTTGGGGTTGGGTGATTTACTCTCCATCATTTGGTTCTGCAACCGTCTACTATTCTCAAAAAACTTCTTCTCCTCATTACTAGCAGTATTAAGAGAATTCTCATTCAAAATGTTCTATAAATTCAAAACACTCCATAATTGTTTAAAATTTCTAGGTTATTTCTATGGCAGCTAAGGTTGAGCCATGTAATGTTTTCTGTATTTATCTTTAGTAGCCATATAATGAGAAGGATTAACTTGCAACATAGAAAAATCTATTTTTAGATTTAAGCATTTTAATATTCATGAACAATATTTCCATGCATTATTTTTGTTTTCTGGTTTAATCTAAATGAATTACTTCGACGTTTCTTATCTCCCTTCATAGCATTTGTATTCTGTTCTAGCTCCTCTTTAGAAAAACTGACAACCTTATCATCAAGAGTCTAGTAATGAGTTGTTAAAATATTTTTAGCCTTCTCAATATTACGAACTCTCTATATTTACTTCAATTTAGCTGTTTTAAATATAAGCTAGTTAAACTATCTGTTTTCCAATAACTTATAAAATTTCTATCTGGATAACTACAATACTGTACACTTCGATGAAACCACTTTAGCTGTTTGAGATCGAGTAGATGATTTATAAATGACTTACTCCTATCCAAAATAACTATTAGCTGTTACTTTAGAGGTAGATATCGATGAACAAAATATTTTACTAGCATTCCCATCACTACTAGCTTTCTTAAATTCTTATTTGATTTATTTAGGATCTGAAGGCTACAGTTGTATTTCAAAGGTAACCTCACCTTATAAGACAAAGTACACTGAGTGAGGTTGTTCTCCTTTTTTATAGATAATATCTTTAAAATTAAAATGTTTCAGTTTGAAATGATTAACAAAGTTAGTTAATTTTTTACCGATCAACCTAAAAACAGGAAAATAATTCAATAACTATAGCTTCTATTATTAACCCAAACCATCCCCATACAAATACTATGGCTAGACATTTATTTATTTGAAACAAACCAATACAGCTTTCTATGCAAATATTCTAGTCTTTGCATTTTTAGAAAATTTAGTTTGAAATATATTACCTATCCCGCCAAATTTAGCATATTCATGAACCAAAGCATACTTTGGATTGAATTTCTAAAACTCTCTAAAACTTGAATAATTTTACTAAATAGTCGATGACTTCTTCCTCAACCCATGTTCCAATGGCTGAGTATTAAATTTAACAGTTTAGCTAGTTACCAACTGCTCCTCGTATACTTTGATAGACCCAGCCAGCAAAAAGTAACTTTCCCCTCTCATAAAACATGGAGAACTAAGTTCAATAATTTATTTTGAGTAACTAAGCGACATAAACGGCATCACTATATGTTTATTCAATGAGACATGCATGTGATGATAGATCAACTGCAATATTTATGTTTTATGTTAGTTGGTTACATTTGCATTAGAAGATGCTAGAGCAATCAATCTCTAAACACTGTGTTCATTGACTTAAGGAACTTAGACACTGGATCGGGGACAGTTGATTATTCGATGTGATTTGGCGATTGAAGTTTTTGTGATTTACGTTTCGAAATGATGGAGTCAAGTGATATATGTTTCATATTTATATTTATTCAAACTTTTAAGGAATTGTGGCATCTGTATTATCGATGAGATTAATTAATATTTTTGACAGAATAAAATGAAATGATACTTCTGATTTGATCTATTTCAATAAATATCTTTTAAGGGGTTGGGGTTGGGGTTGGGGTTGGGGGTTGGGGTTGGGGGTTGGGGTTGGGGTTGGGGGTTGGGGTTGGGGTTGGG
>CAXIUT010000024.1:0-33873 GCA_964035545.1 Bugula neritina
CCAACCCCAACCCCCCAACCCCAACCCCAACCCCAACCCCAACCCCAACCCCAACCCCAACCCCAACCCCAACCCCAACCCCAACCCCAACCCCCTTAAATATCTCATAAAGAAATAAATCATGTCATTCTTTCTTGTATCTTGATAAATAGTCTACAATAACTTTATTAATACCCATTATTTCACGAGCTGACCATCTTTTATTCGCATCTTTTACCATTGCTTTTCTCATTACTACTTCCAATTACTTATCGCAATATCCATATACTATTTCTTTGCTTGTTGCATTTTCCCAATACTCAAATTTAGTTTTACCAAAAAAAGGAGATTAACTGAAGATCAGCTGATAGATACATACTCCTAGAGCATAGATGTCTACTTTTTCTGTAAAGGGCCTAAAAAAACCATAAATTATACTTTTTCTCAATAATTTAAGGAGCCATGTAGGCAGGACTGCCAGCAAATGGTTGTGAATCATGATTTATCATCCATTTCCAAGTAGAAAGACCAAAATCAATCAATTTTATTTGATTATTGCTTATCATAATATTTTGCAATTTAACATCTCGATGTATGATCCCTCTTTAGTGCAAATAGTCCAAAGCTGAACATATTTGTACCACAATTTCCTTCAATTTGGTCATATTGACTCTATTTTTCAAGTAAGTAAGGTTCTATCCTTGACAATATTCCATTTGCAGTTCATATCCTTGAGTTTTAGGATTGAATTAACCATATTTGTAGCTTACTATGTTTGGATGCTGACATATACTGAGTATTGATGTTTAGTTGAGCATGTAGTAATAGCTATTTCTATTTTCCAGTCGATCTGAGTAAGTGTGAAGTACTTTTTTCGTTGCTATTTGACTAGAAGATTAAGGATTGATGACTACTTTAGAGAAGTTACCTTGACCTACTTCGTTTTGCATTTTATTGATAATTGATATGATCTTCCAAATAATGGAACCATATCAATTCTCATTTTATTAATTATCAATTTTAGATTTTTGACAAATATAAAAAAATCATATTTATCTATAACTTGACTCCTCATGAAACTTAAGCCATTTATAATTATCCATTTTGCAACCCCTAACTTAAATCTGCCAATGTTTTCCCTCTTTTTCTTCTAATCATAAGCATCAAAACAGCTGAAACTTAATCCCAATATTCCAACCAAATTTAACACATAATAAACCACATCACCATCTGGTAAGACAGTAATCATCAAATCATGGTTAATGAAAGCCAATTCGACAAATAATGGAAATAAGCATAACTTTAGATTAATCTTTTTAAATATTTTTCTTTGTAATTATTTATACTTGATAGATAGATTATTTTTTATTTTCTTAGAATCTTGAATAAAATATATCTGCTTCCCAAAAGATTAATTTTATTAAAATGTCATCAACCACTTATTCCCACCAAAAAGACGAACATTTTCTTATCCCCTGTCCTAAAGGCTATAAATGCATCTGCACATTATGCCCATGCGGTACTTCTCTCTTACTAAGGTCATCATCTCTGCCCGCGTACCCATGTACCAACCGATTTCCAAACATCATATGCCAAAAACTATCCACAATACACCATCATTCCAGTCAATACGCCTCAAAAAGTACAACATAACGAAAGACACTATAATCCTTAGGTGCTGAAATCAAATTATCAACAAAATTTTGTTCCACTAGATGTAGAGAAGAAAGAGTCAACAGGGTAGGCGGGACTTATAGCATCGAGATTGTCAAATTTAGGAGTATTTTAAGATATATTTTAGAAAGAAGTATTGAAATCTGAACCTTTTTTATGCTAATACAGCCTATCATGATACCTACAAACCTTTTACTGTTGAACAAATAGAACAATAAGCAGGTAGTCGTGTCATTTCTGATCCAATTCAACGTCCTCGACTTAAATTCTAAGGCGAATCATCATATAAATCTCAATTTCATCAAGTCTAAATGCCAAGAATCTAACGTTATAAACAGCCGTAGTATAAAAATCAAGTACCATTTCAAGGAAGTTCGAGTTATAAGCAAGATTTTCCAACTTTTAATGTTAAACAACCTTTAGTTTTTTCTAATTCAAATCAAAGAACACCTTTGAGACAAGTTCCATTTGAAGGCAGCTCGACGTATAAGAACAACTATGGAACTTTCAAGGTGATGTCAGAAGAGGAAAAAAGAAATTATTTTGGAGATAAACTACAAGTATGAGAGTTGATTTTTATTATATGTTTTATACTAGTAATATTAAAACACATTATAATAAAAAATAACTAACGACTAGCTTTCAATATTATGAAAGAATAAATTTCAACTCTTCTTCCTTCCATAAATAGATATTTACCTGTTCTGTTGATTTATGTGATCTTTAATACTATAAGTATGCTCCTGCGTCCATATATTTTTTAAAAAACACATTTGGAGTGTCAATGGATAACCTACTTCCAACCTTCTAGCCCTACAAATAAAAGATCCCAGAGTTCATAATCAAACTCTATCACATTCTTGAAGTATCTCCTCTTATAACAAAGCAATAGCAATACAGTGACTATCTGACATGGCACGGCCCAACCGAAATTCTCATAAAACAGCCAAAAAAACTCTAAGACAAAGTTCTCCCACATTTCTTCCGACACAAACATCTATCATCCTTTATCAGACAGCTAAACATGTACAAATTCAACAAGGTGGTGAAATTGGTAAAAGAGCGTAACCACATGTACTTCAAAAACCAATTTTTCAAGAAAGGCGATATGTATTCTTGATTTCATGCAGCAAGGAGCTAACTAAAATCAAACGGAATAACAAGAAGTCAAGAAATGCGACTGCTTCACATTCTTAGTCAGATAATATAAGTATTGAGTAGAAGTTGGAGAAAAATAATCATTTGAGTGATTATAAAAATTATGTCAAAAATACTGTTTAAGAAATTGTGCATTCTTTGAGGAAATTGGAAGGTAGTTATCCGGAATTAAAAGAGGAGTTGACTGTGTCGTTAGGGAAGTGTAATTAGTTGATGGAAGTGCAACAGTAACAAGAAATTCATTCTGCAATTAATTTATCTTAGTCAGAAGTTGGTAAAAATCAAATGAGTGACAGATTCATGCCGTCTTTTCCGAGCAATTTTAACTTCTGATTCATTTATCACTATATAACCATCAAAATAATCAAATAAAATATAAGAACAATTTTTTCTTTATTATTAAATCTATTGTTAAATTTCTTTTATCTTTGTTCAAATATTTAGATCAATATCTCACAAATAATTTTTAATCAGATATAGATAGTCATATTCAGAGGTATTATACGATATTCTTTTTCTATTAATTTTTAATAATAATAGAAACAAAATGAATCTGTAAATGCCAAACACATAAATCCCTTTATCACCATCTAACCCTCTAACTTCTTCATCAATTAACCATTCACATCAATCTTTAGTCCATTCTGTTCAAAACTAACCCAGATAGTGTCGTATTTGTCTTTAGACAAATGAATTACCTCTACTACTTGCTTGTGGATGCAAGGGATCAGTGGGTTACGTTCATGAGCAATGCATAAAGACCTGGATTATGAAAAGGATGTAACATAGTGGTGGGGTGATAGAATGCTAGATTTGCCATGAAGATTATTCTTATCAAAAACATAAATACAAAGAATGCAGTATAAATCATTTAAAATAAAAAATAACAAACAAGCCATTAAAAATTCTAACAATTATGATTCTATACTTATCTTTTCTATCAGCTACAATATATTTCACAACACTTCTTCATTAAGCAAACAACCAAAACGGACAACTAAGAGCCAAATTATATTTTAACTAGCATATGCAGGCAATATTTACGATATTGATCGTATTTGTTTATGTTGTGTTGGCGGTCGTAGGTGTATCATTTTATCGATAGTATATGATTGAGAAGAAGGTGGAAATATAAATAATACCGCAGTATGATTATGATTTGAGTTCTACTGTTAAGGTCGATAAAAATAAAAATAAAATTAATAAGGCTAGGAATTATAAAATAGTGCCTGTTCGGTCACAATGATGTCTATATCATTTATTTACTGAATATATGGCTGAATGAGAAGTCACTGAATGTTGATGTTGCTTCTTGAACGAGAAATAGTTACATGCAGCCGAACATAACGACGTATAGGATGATATTTCCAACACCTGAGGGTAAGATTTTGGGGAGTAATATGTATGATTGTTGCTTATATTGCTACCAACCTTACTTGAAACGATATGAAGTTTCGTCTTTGAGGTAGATGTTCAGTGCAAAAAAGAGACAGGCTAGGCAGTGGACGATGAAGAATCCGAGTAAGTGGCCTGAACACATAACGAAAGAAGAGTATATCATGATTTCACCAAGATAATTTGGGTTTCTTGTGTATTTGAAAAATCCTGTGGAAATAAGTCCTAAATTAGAATGAATAAATACCTGGTTTCTTTTTTAGGGTGACATATTTTTGATAATCTGAACCCATCATTAGCACTAATCCTCCCAGATAAACGGCAATGATGAAGATAATTCTTTATTTTGAGGGTTAGTTGATTCCATAGCCAGCGGCCAAAGGTACAGATATCATCCAATATAGCCCAAGGAAGAAGATAACTCCAATTACTGAACCAATTGATGCTTTATTAGCGAATCTGGAGTCAGGAAAGGTGAGATCTTTAAAGACCCAAAAGTATCCATAAGTTCCATGGAGGAAAAGATACAAATACATGCCAGTTGAGTAGTTTTGATATGAATGCATGAGTAAGAGAACCCACAAGAATGTGAGACCTTTAAAGGTATTGATGATATAGTTAAGTTTGATTATTTTAGGGCCCACTGAATGACATAATAAGTACAGAGATCGAAGAAGAGACAGTTTTGAAGAACCACTAGATTTGAAACAAAAGGTGAAAGTTCTTTTGTTTTGGATTATGACATCAATTAGATATTATGATTATGATTAATAATAACAAAACAATCATTCATATTTTGAATATTTACCATTTATTCATAATACTTTCACTTTTATCTTGAATCTTACTAAAATATGTCTCTTCTCTTGATGATTTAGTCTGCAATTAGTACTTCTTCTTTTATTACTTTTATTTGTGGACTTTTTATTTATGCATTCTTAATGCTGCTTGTGCCGGTCTCCATTCTATATCTCTTTGTTATTGATTCAAAATTATAAAGTTTTTGAAACAATTTAGCTGTTCTCTGTTGATATCCTAGTGATAGAGGTTCAAATTGTCTTCTTATGGATTTTTGTTCATTAAAATAATATAAAAATATAAATAATATACAATATCAAAACCTATTCAGGCTTCTATTAGAAGAGAACTTTTACTTTTGATAATTTCTAATATCGTTTATTTGAGAATCGATATTTTTTCACTCTCTTCACCAGGTATATCAGTCCATAGTTACTCCTGAATTCGAGTTATTTTACTTAAAAGCTCTTGTTTCTTTTATTACAACTTTCCAATTACTCCTTTTGTTCTTTTATCTTCTTTATTATCAACTTCCTAACTTTTAAATTTTTAAATTACTTCTTAAATTCTACTCTATCCTCGACTTTCTTTGACACTTCTACTCCCTAAAACTCTTTTCATCATCATTCCTAACGCCAAATAATCTTTCTACTTTTTCTTTGCATATCTTTAAGCATCGAATCTTTTCCATCCTAACTTCCCAAAACAACTCAATATGACTTTATAATTTTGCAACACTTCATACTCATTACCAGGTCTCAGATATACTTTCGATAGATCAACTATCTTGGGATGGTAATTATGCAATAACTACAAAAATATGTATCCAGAAGCTAGTTACTAACTCGATGATATAAAAAGATTTTTCTCTACTAGTTAAAGATTGAACCACTCGACTAGTTGTACTTTGTTGTCCATCTATAAATTTAAATATAGCTTTTATAAGATAATCAAAAGAGGCACATAAGTGATATAGAGATCATATTGGATTCCAGGTAGAAGAACATAAAAGACAATTTTGATTCTTCTGACTATTGAACCATCGATCAAGGCAGTGTTTGTGGAATGAGTGTCCGCATTGACCTTTAGCTATATGGCATGCAATACTTGGATCACTGAGAAGGAGACAATGTGGACAAGTGCTGTCAAGAGACTATCTGCATATACTACAGGTAACTGAGACGGAATCAGATACCCAACTAGCGACTGCATTCCATTTGATGACTGAGAATACTGGTTTTGTTTCGATTTACATTGAATTTTAACAAAGATTTTTAATTATTGATGGTGAGTAGATTTGTGCATTTGTATCTAACTGAAATAGAAATGTATATTTTGATCTATAGTTAACAAATCAGTCAGTATGAAGGGAAATTAGTTAGGATAAGATTTTTTTGATGGTTATTTTAAAAAAATGGCATAAGAAATGAGAGTAGATTATTAAGAAAATATTTCAAAGATAACTAGAACTAATCAGAAGTATATGTAGACTATTGGATACCTAAAAGATGTTATCAGACGACTTAGTGATAAATACAATCAGGTTTTATAGAGAAATAAGGAACTAGAATTAGAGATAAAAAAATACTATAAAAATAATGGGATAGTAAATCATAATTAAAATCATAAGGAATCAAACAAATCTGAAGAGTATATCGTAAAGAAATTTAATTTACCTAAAACTAGTGTTAAAGAACGTCCAAATTCTAGTTTTTTCGATCAATTTCCACCATATCCAACTCATAAACCAAAAAAGACTCGTTCGAAATGTCTAAATGACAGACAAGATCTTCATCTATAATATCGACTTATATCAACATTTGTTCAAAAGCATTTAGCTCCTCATCTACTTGAAGACAAACTAAAAAACTGTAAACTGCCTAAGACACCATTGGTAAACCTTTATCTTCGTTGGAGTCAGACACAAAATCATATATCAACACTCAAAAAGTTGAATATGATCGTTAAATGTCAAATAACTAATGAATTAAAAAAGATTTTTCCGAATGTTGATCATAATGAGAACTATTTTAGAGGGTTGTTTTTCAAAAAAGAGCTGGGAGTCAATGAAAATCATAGTAAAATTAATTAAACTGTATCTAAACAGGAAATTAATAATTTTGGAGACAATGTTGATGAAGAGGAAGATATCTTCGAATTGGATGATATTAAATTAGAATATTAGGGCGGATGTGATTAAAATGATAGTGATTTGTTTTAGGATTGGCCTAGTTAGTGATATTATATTTATAATTTTGATAATATTGAAGGATATTTATAATAGATATGATAAAATCATAGCTAGTCAATGATATAGTTCCTGAACCAAGTCAAAAACTTCCTAAAATCTCCAAAACTCTTACAATCCAAACTGATTTCGACAAACTTCTCTCACATCGCCATTGTGTTTCACTTATCTGTTCATAAACTTCTCCAAACCGATCAATTAACGATCGTTTTATCCCATAAAAGGCAATACAGGTATGCAGTTTTATGGGTGTTTGACAAAAGAAGCAGGATTAGAATCGATTAACACTGTATTGCGAAGATCTCTATTGAAGATCGAAATGTCTTTTGTTAGGATATTTTCAGTCAAAGAAGTGCATGTTTCATGACCAAAATATGCTGAAATCAATTGATTTTCTGGATCTATTTCTTGAATAATTTCTTGAAGTATGTTTTTGTTTAATCTACTTAAAACAATGATCTCAAAGTTCTTAGCTATATTTTTAAGAAAACTCAAAGCATAAGGTCTTAAACCAACAAATCCCTTCCCATTTGATAGTTAAATATCATTTTTATTCTATTTCTGTTTTTTCCATTTTAACACCACTCCATCTAACTCCATCACTATTGTTTTACATTTTCTATATTTCTATTTCTTATCAATTTTTATAACAGGTTGATCAATAATATTTGGATAAGTAACTAACATAGTCTTCTTCATCATCTCCATCACATTCCATAGATAATGACCAATTATTGATCTTTCATTCTTTTAGGCGAGGATAGATGAAGTGAAGTAACTTTTGTTTTTAGGAGTTGCCTTGATGTTTGAGTGGTCATCATCACATTCAACTTTATATAATGAGAAGCCACTCTATGAATAGTTGAAGATTTTTTGGCTAACACTGTGGTGGATAATAGGTTTTTTGTTCTTTTTGGGAGATTAGGACACTAAATTGTCATTTTTGGCATCTTTTACTTTTTTCTATAGAATGGCCAGATAGTCAACAAGAGAAGCTTACATCGTGTTTCTTGGGTTTTTGATGACTTTGTTGAAAGAAAAAGGTGAAAGGCTTTAGAAGTATGATGGGTTATTGATTCTGAGAGTTAATGGAGAAGTTTAGTCCATAGTTAGAGAATAGCGGTTGCTTGATCTGGATAGAGTTCTTGTGGTGTCTAGGCTCTAAAGGTTAAGGTATTTTTTTGAAAGTTAGCTCATTTGATGGTGTTTTGTTTTAAATTTATAATTTCTGATCGATCAGGCAGTATTAAAAGAGTTAAAATTCCAGAATATTTCATGAAATTACTTCATTTTTCATTATCAACAATAAAATTATCAAAATGACATAAAATAAATAATACATAAAACTCCTATTGCTCTTCCAAACACTCTTTCCTCATTAAAATTCATATTAATTTTTGTTTAATAATATTTTTGTAAAAAAAACATGCATTAATCCTTTCAAAAAATTGATAACTGAGCTTCTTGTTATGAATGATATTGTTTAGTTACTACTTGACTTTCAAGAAAAATATTTAGAAAAAGGTAAAACTACTTTATTTCTTTTGGAATAAAATCATTTGAATCTTATCATTCTCATTTTTCAAAATTCTTTTAAATCTTCTTTAAAAAATACTGTAAATATGTTCTTCTAAAGCATTAAATGATAATAAAATTAATAAATTTTCTTTGTTTTTTTTTCATATACTTTAAATAATTTTTAAAGAATATTCAGCGTAAAATCAAACGATATTGAACAAAATAGCAATCCAAAAGAATATCTAATTAATCAAAATATCACCCAATAATAGAATAAAACATATAGATAGTCTATATTAATTTTACTATCCCCAAATATAATTCAATAGATAATTATAAAAATAAACTCATTTATCATCTTTTTACTTGTCTTTATCTTTATCTTTGTTCAGACAACCCATGACTCCTCTCACAATCAAAAAAATACCTACTATCACCACCAATATCACCATCAAAACCAATGGAATTTACTTCTAGTAATATTTATCAAAAAGAGGCAAATGGAAAACCTCTCTTATCTCAATAGCTGCAATATAACACTGCGAAGGATCAAAATATTGAGGAAAAGACCAAAGTGCCATGAAGCTAATCGAAGAAGAAGCCAGTAGCATCACATTACAGTTGAAAAGCAAGCTATTCATGTAGGTTTGATTGGGAACCATAGGGTGCAACTTGACTACATAAGGGATTCTGAACCCAAATATCAGGTATCCTTTCAGCAGACAGATTTGCATATAGATAACAAAGAGACCATAGAGAAGAGTGGCAATGAATTAGCCACCTCCACCAGCAAGATTGCTGAACCAACCATCCATGAAGCTGTAGAGAGGTTCACCATCAGGTTTTATGATATGTCCTAGCATCTGGAACAACCAGAAAATACTAATGATTGCTGCTAGTATGCCGAAAATGAGTGCTGCGATGAATTTGAGAGGATGTGTGCTGTCTCGATGCAAGTTACTATCCAATAGTTTATGTTAATCTTCTAACTAGTTTACCTTCTTTTTGTACATATCAATTGCTTTTTAGAACTTTGATTATGTTTTCTTTTTGGCAAGCCAGTTGCCTTATACATTTTTTATTTGCTATCCTTGTTATTTTAGTTTTTCACCTTAAGTTATTAGTTCTGCACTGAGGGTTTGAAGTTAGGTTTTCTTAGTGAAGCCTTATTATGTTGACATGGGTTTTGGTTTATTGAAAAAGAAAAAGATAAGATCTAAAGGCAAGAACACCATTCCGACTGCTCCATTGATAACTAGTACAAACCATCCAACAAAACTCAAAGATAGCATTACGTATAGCGATGAATGTATATATGATTCATCCTAATCGATAGTAAATTTACCTAGCCAAATATAGCTGATAAATACAATAGCATTCCAGATACATGCTACGATGAATGCAAAAAGAACAGACCAAAAGATGCGACGAGGAATGGAATCATCAGGATCGGATTAGTAGAAGAAAATAGCTAAAGGATTGATGAAGCATATGAGGATGAAGATGATCGGATAGAGGATAAAGTATACGAGGTGGAAATTGCTTTAAGGATCAGCTCCTCCTACTCCTAGGTCGAGAGGGAGTAGCAATATTTGAGACCATGCAAGTGTTTGTGAGATGATGACGAGTATTTTAGCGAACAAAGAGTTGCCAAAACCTTTTTATTATGCTAAATTGAGGTGGTAGTACGATGACAGTAGACACTGAAGAGATAGATGCTGACACAGATGATGATAATCACTACCACAATGGGCACGATGATTTGAACTGCGTTTACCATATCTATATTATTATGGATAGAAATTATAAGGTGATTTTTAAGAACAAGTAAGATTTTATTAACTTGATTAAATCAATTATCATCCATTGCTAATAACTTTTATCAATTTGGATTATCGCCATATCCCTTATACTGTCTTCCCATCTTCTGAGTGGAATTTACCGAATCCTTGGATCTTATCTTCATGAAAATCTCCTTCAAACATCTCTCCGTTTGATAATTTGATCCTTCCTCGTCCTTCTTTTGTATCTCGAGCCAGCATGCCTTCATAGTATTACCAATAATCTTATAAAAAGTCAAAATTGGTGTAATCGAAAGGTCCACTCAAAACAACAGGATTATCATTGTAAACTTTACCCAACCCATTGAACTAATCCTGTGCCCATTGCCCCTAGTATGCCAATTTCCCACCTTAGTAAAACAACTTACCAAACCCATCCATTTTGTTGTCTTTCCATTGACCTTAATAATACCCTCCATCTTGGTAATAAAATCGACCACGGCCATTTCGCATACCTTTATTCTTGAATCCCTCATATCTACTACCAGTTTAGTATTACTCCACGACATATTACTACTCTTCAATGGGTTAGTCTGACTTGGCTGAGTGGTCAGGTGTATCCTAATCTCGGACTTCGACAATAGTTGAGTTGTATTTATGTTTTCCAGTTGGACGAGGAGGTGTGTTCTCGGTTTATCTTTATGGTTTTTGAATTGATTATGGTATTGGCTATGAGTAGGAGTTGAAGGTAGTACTGGAATATGAATAGGATGGTTATATATGATTGTTTTATTGAGTTTTTGGAGACGAGTAAGTTTGTTTTTATGGTTTTTATTCATGTTTTTATTCATATTTTATTTTAGGTTATTCCATTTTGACCATACTTTATTCATTACTGATAAATCGGTTGTTATTATTATTTCCAAATCTATCTTATAGAGCTACTTTTTATATTTCTACAATGGGACTAACTCTTGCTTACTTTATTTCTACTACTTATTTCTATTTTTTATTTTCTTCAAAAACTGGAATACTTTCTTTGAAAGTTCCATAAACCAGACTACCTTACTTACTTCTTGGTAAACTATTAGATGTCTAGGAATGCTTCATTGGGATAGTACTTTCATTTCTAAAGGAGATCGAGTTGGGAAGACTTGGTTATGGAGAACGATTGAAAGATGGATAGTCTGTAAGTTGATGAGTTTGTGATGATTTTGGCAGTTGAGATGAGAAAGTAGGTAGATTCTGTTATTCGTGGGACATGAAATCTTTAAAGCTGACAAATTTTTGAGAGTTTTATAATGATTTATTCGAATATTGATTGCTAACTTGAGGTTGATAAGTGTTAGTGTTAACAGTAGGTGCTGGTAGTGGTCGATAGCTACTATCAATTTGAGTACTAACTTGTCCGATATTACCATATTGTCTTAATCCAGTATTTTGATTAGATTTACTAAAATTGATAGGAATGGGTTAACTGATTTTCTTTGATGCTTATATTTTAGTTGGGATATTGATAGGATCAACTTGTTTTGGTTGAACTTGGATCATAGAGTTTTGATTGACTGATTGTTGTTATTTTGGTGATTTATAGGGCTATATTGATGATTTATAGGGTTAAATTGATGGTTTATAAGTAGAGTAGTTCATTGGCTGATGAGAGGAATAGTTCATTGAAGAAGGTATTTGAGTATTTTGAGAAGGTATTTGAGTATTATTTGAGGATACTGGATTATTAGATTGAGTTATAGTTGATTGACCTGGAATTCGCATGCTTCGAACTGGTTTTTGTTGTTGATTTTGATTATTAACAGTCATATTTGTTCCATTATGTTAATTAATAACAATATTTCCATTGTTATTGTCTTCAATATATCTCAAAAATCTTTCCTGATAATCAATATTCCACACTTTAAAGATATCATCTCTACTTCTAGGTTATTTCCTCATCAAAATATCCAATCCTTGTCTTAGCCCTCCATCTCTTATCTACCCAATCCTTCTCCCAATCTATCCACCATTAATTTATTTCCTCCCATAAATCCTATCCTTTCCACCCTTCATCTCTAGTCCAATCGCACCTACCGTAAAAAGATTAGATAAAAATTAGTCATATACCTCAGCTTTTCCATTCTCACCATGATATACATTTAACTTTTAAGGTGAAGGGTAACTCGACATCAAATCAGTCACACTATCACGGCTATCTTTCTATGATGATTGACCTATCCATGGATCTCTCAAATATATCTTTTTTGATTCTCTATCGATAACCAAACTTTCAGTATTTAAATTATCATAATCTCGTTTGAATCTCTATTTGTACTATCTCAATCCACAGAGATAGGTATACATTACTTCTTTTATCTACTGTTACTCGAATCCTTTACCTTTTCTTGCTTCTATCTACCCTTTCAAAAACCAATCATTCTTCCCTTAGAAAATAAGATAGTAATTTTCCTAGTTAGAACATACTCCTTCTTTCTGAACCCTTTGATGAGATATCAATTTTGATATAGATTGGCATTTTGTCTGTTGATATGCAGTTATTATTTGAGGAGTTTTTGTGTTTTACAAGATGTTGGGAGATAGTTTATGAATTGAACAAAGTTTTTTTGTGCGATAATGATAGAGATAAGGAGAACGTTATTAGTATTCACCTTTTAGTTCTTAATATAGTTGCTAGTCTGGATTACTGAAGGTTGTTCCCATCTCTTCGTTCGAATCAATTTGATTTATATTGAATTATCACTGAATATAACTTTTGATTAATCATATGAATCAGGGGTTGGGGTTGGGGTTGGGGTTGGGGTTGGGGTTGGGGTTGGGGTTGGGTGGTTGGGGTTGGGGTTGGGGTTGGGTTCAGCTCCGATTCCTTAATCTTCTTCTGCAGTTCTTAAAGGAAATCCTTCATGAGTCAAGGCCTCAACTTACTCTTCATCTCCTGGAATAACAGTACAAAGATAATAAATTCCTTTATCTGATAAAAAAGAATTAGCTTATTGTTATAACTTGGTCTTAATGAATTTTCTTTCACCAGTTTTATCTACTAACTCGATATAGACTTCATCTTTAACTACTTTTTGTTTTAGTTCTTTGATAATTGTATGAGTACCTTATAACTTGACTTTTAAGGCTTATATTTTAGTGCGTTTATCTGAGTATTTAGTGATAGCATTTTTTGAGAATTAGATAGCTTTTTAGAGATCGAGTTTTTCCTGTTAAAGTGGTGAGGCAGGTGGCGCATCTTTACCTCCTTTCTTAGCACCTTTTTTATCATCTTTCTACATAGTATAACTTTTACCTTCTTATCACCTCCTTGAGCTTATTACTACTCCTTCAATTTTTCATTAACTCCTTACAACTTTTTTTCATTAACTTATATTTTAGCTTGATGATTTTAGCTTTCTTTAAAAAAAAGAGCATCTTTGGCAATATAAGTATCGAATAGTTAGCGATAGCAAGCCTACCAAATACAATCAAAGAGTGCAGATGCGAGACAGTCAATAGTAAATATCTTTCTAGAGCGATAGCCGAAGTTGATCATGATGAACATCAGTTTCAATTATTTACTTTTGAATTATAATTATCTTTATTTACTTTATGATAAGGTGATCAATGAATTATCAGCAACAGCCTGATTTCTTGTTTTCTTCTGGTCTTTTCAAAGAAGTACTTGGTCCACTACGTTTCTCTTTGCCTGCATTAGTTGCACCAGGTCGACTTTGCACCTTTGATTTGATTTCTGTAGATAAAGTAGTAAAGGCTTTTTCGACATTGACTGCATCTTTAGCTGAAGTTTCCAAAAATTTGATTCCTAAACTATCAGCTAAAGTTTTTCCTTCTTATGTTTTCACTTGTCTGTTAGCCTCCAAATCGCTTTTGTTTCCTACTAACAACTTAACCACATTCTAGTTGCCATACTTATCAACTTCTGCTAGCCAGTTCTCGATATCTTTGAATGATTGTCGATCAGTGATATCATAAACAAGAATAATTCCATGTGCGCCTTTGTAGTATGAAGCTGTAATAGTTTTAAATCTTTCTTGGCCGGCAGTATCCCAGATTTGTAATTTAACTGTGCTACCAGCTGACTCGAAGGTTCTGATTTTGAAGTCAACGCCGATCGTTGGCAAGAAACTCAGTTATTAAGAAGTTACCTCTAGCTGAAGATGTTGTCAGAGAAACGGAGAAGGAGTGAGGATTTACCAACTGAGGAATTACCAATCAGGAGCAATTTGAAGAGATAGTCATAATCTTGGTTCATTTTTGTTTGTATTTTTTTGAATTATAAGAATTTGTACGTGGATTTTAATGAAAAGATGATAGAAATAGTAAGAAATATTATATTTTTTTGAGGAGTATTTAATTTCAATTATGATTGTTAAAAATATTAGGCAACCACCTCTTAATCATTCTCAGTAATAAACTAACTGTTGAAAAATCGTCAAAATATATTTATTACGTGTAAATTAAAAGATATGGTTAGACTTTCTTTGTTCTTCTTGATATTCTCTTTAGCAATTCTCAGTAATTGTTAGATAAATGTCCTTGATGATAGCAACTATACCTCATTTATTGAGGAAAATTCCTTCGTTTTTACTATGTTTATGTAACCTTACTGTGGACATTGCAAGAACATGGCACCTGCTTTCAATCAACTCGTTAATAATTCATAGGGAAAATAATATAAAATAGCTAGAGTTGATGGTACTGCCAGTCCTAAAACTACTAAGCTACTCAATATTATGATTTATCCAATGCTGAAGTTGTCAATATATGGAAATCATTTTGATTATACTGGAGCAAGGACTGCTGAAGGCATGCAATAATTTATCGAATAGACTCTGAAATCAAAGTTAGTGGAAATAACTGAAGATCATCTAAAAGAGATAATAGGATCAAATGATTTTGTTGTATTTAAAGGAGCAAGTGATTAACAAATATAACGTTTGAGATTTATACAAAGCAAAGGAGGAATGCAATATTATGCCACTAAAGAGGGATAATTCAAAGTAGTTCTATATAAAAAAGATGGAACTATGGTTCAGTACAATGGATAAATCATTTTGAAGTAAATATCTATGTGGGCATTCCAACAGACGACATCAGTGTTGATAGCTTTATCAAGTGAAGATGTGATGGCTTTTGTGTTTTAGAACTAAAAGAAAGTAGGTACATTTATACTTCTTAAAAATGCTGATTGTACTGATGCTATGACTGACAGTTTGATAGCTTTTTGTTAGGCACATACTGATGATTTCAACTGTGCATATGCTGATTAAAGTCATTAAATACATAAGGGCATTAGTGGATTTATGAGATTAGCAGATAATAGCAAAAGCGTTGTTGCATATTTTGACTATGAAGTAAAAAATGGATGGAAATTACCATAAAAAACAGCTGTAACAAGTATTAATAATCTTATTTAGAATAATCACTTGAAGAATTCTTCAAAAGTATCAAGTAGGGGACAGCTGAACAGTTCCACAGTGCATAATAACGCAAGAAGTCAAGCTAGAAGTAGAAAAAGATAAAATATGACTATGTAATGAACCTAGATCCTGACAACTTCAATACCACTCTTAAAGAGAACAAATATGTTTTTGTTTAGTATTATTCTTCTACAAGCAAACAATGTGTCTAATTTGAACATAAATATGATGAGTTAGCTTTTGATTTGAAGGGAACACAATCTGAATATTTGATAGCTGGTTTGGATATCAAAGAGCATAGCTAGATGAACTATGGACCAGAAGTGAGAGGACTACCAACTTTTAGATTCCATGTTGAGGGGAATACTATCGAATACAAAGGATAGAGAGATGGTAAGTTGATGAAAGAATGGATGGATAAAGTTGTTAGTAGTCAGTTGCCTATTTTAAAGAGCAAATAATAAATAATGAATAATAGTGTGGTTATTTATGGAATAAGCGATAAATGTGATCTAAATTTACTGCCATTCAAATTCAATCAATACCCTATCTTCAGAATGTAGGGATAGTCTTCTTTCAAAATAGAACTACATACAAATAAACCAGCAAAATACTAATAATAAGATAGATCTCTATAAAAAGTAACATAATGGCTTCTATAGCGAACAGAAGAAATAGTAGTTGATTTGGTTGCTCCTCAACCCAGCCATAAACTTGAAGTAGCTATGTAGAAATTTATACCAATGTTGGTTATTATCAATCGTGATAACTCATCGCAGGTTGATTCGACACTGAAGTTGATGTAGAAGTTTTGTGAAGGCAGAAAGGAGTTTATTTGTTGTTTTGCTAATAAAGGATAAGGAGAGTATGATGGATTCAATGATTGGGTTGGAGATAGAAGTCCTAATAGCAGGTTAATCTATGTGCAAGCTGATGTGTTTGATAAATTTTTATATGATGAAAAGCTAGAAGAATTGGATGAGAGTAAATTAGAGCAATGGATTGGAGATATTCATGCTAAGAAAATAAAAGCTCATGGTAAAAATGTTCAAGAGTTCCACTAGCTAAACTAGACTTCTTAAGCATCAAAGGAACCAGTTTAAACATAAGCTGAACCATAAGTTAATTAGAAAGCATAAGAAAAGATTGAAGCTTCAGAAACAAGCGAATCTGCCACAAAAGTTGACTAGAAACCAGATGAATTATGATGATCTAACTTATAATCATTTTTTAAAACTGACATGAATAGTGATTAATAGTACTACCATTAGAGCGATTCTGGTTCTAATAAGTAGCATTAGCCCAATCCCTATGATTAATCCTAAGGTAGTCGTTAGTCATAATCCAACCGTTCAAAAATTTCAGCTTCTTCTTCATGTATTGACTATAATATCAAGAATTCTAAGACCAAGAATTGCAAATCAGACGATGGCAATGGGCTTATCCTATCATCTAGGGAGTTAGTCCTTGTCCAAGAGGAGGTCATTCAGCTACTCTTTCAGGCGCATCGATCATTATTTTCGGAGGACATTACTATACAGGTAAAACCTAAGGATATGCATATCTCAACGACACTTATATCCTTGATGTCAATGCTAATAAATTTACAAAACCGAAGATATCTGGTACTCCTCCTGCTCCAAGATATGCTCATTCATCAGTATTAGCAGGCTCAAAGATAATTATTTTCGGAGGAAGAGGCGCTAAAGGTAAAATCTTTAGAGATTTGCATGCACTAGATCCAGTGACTATGACTTGGTTACAGGGTCCTGAAGGTATTGGATCACCAAGTGCAAGATATGGACATACTGCTGTTTTGGTTAACTAGACAAAGATATTTATTTTTGGTGGAACAAATGGAAAAGAATATTTCAATGATTTGTTTGTTTTGGATTTGTAGGTGATGGCCTGGACACAACCTAAATGTTAGGGTCCAATTCCAACCAGAAGACAAGGACATACAGCACTACAAGTTGGAACAAATATGATCGTCCAGGGAGGATTCTGTTTTGACTAAGAAAGTCAGAAATCAGGTGAATTTAGACAAGGCACTCAACTACAAAATTGCTATCTCAATGATATCCGTATTCTTGATACAGAAAAATACGAATGGGCGAGAGTTAGGGTTTCAGGTAGTCCACCATTGCCGCGATATGGTCATAGCGCTAACATATCAGGTCCCGATATTATCTTCTTTGGAGGTTGGAGTATCAATTCTGGAGCAAGAGGGGAGCAAAACTTTATTCCGCCTCCAGATATCGACTACTTCATTGTTCTTAATACTGATAATTAACTGATCTGGGAGAAAGGCAAGTTTTAAGGGCAACCACCTCTGAGTAGATATGGACATACTGCTACATCAATTGGTCCTCATATTTTGATTTTTGGAGGTTGGGAGTTCAACAGGGCCACTAACTAGGTGGTAGTTTTGAGAGATATGAACGCTACTGGCAAAAAGAAATGATAGTTCTGTTTGTTTGTAGAAATATAAATAAATATTTTAAGATAAGAAACATATTTCATCATAATTTCATTACTTCTAGCTCTCTAATTATTTACTTGAAAGAAGGACGTTTAATCTGGATCACTATCCCAACATTTCTTCATCAACTTTGCATATCCTTCTGGACATTTAGGTGGTATAGTTGGTCTAAGGTCCATCTTAAGCACATCTTCAGAGACCTTTGTTCCAGTGATATTTCTGTATGGAGGCTATCTTGATGCTATTTCCCATAAAATAATAGAATAACTGAAAACATCTGCTTTTTATGTATAAGGTTTGCAACCGATAACTTCTGGAGCCATCCATTGATAAGTTCCTATTTTATTAGTCATATATTCTTCTAGAGTCTTAGTCCATCCGAAATCTCCTATTTTTATTCTAAGATCTCTATCCAGAAAGATATTTAAACTCTTTAGATCTCTATGCAAAATCGGAGGCGAACACAAATGCAAATACAACACCCCTTGTGCAATCTAGATAGCAAAACGACGTCGATCTTACCAATTGATACTATTTTACTTCTTCTGCAAATAAGACCATAGACTACCTCTGCTACAATACTCAAGTACTAGACTATAGTGAGGACTAGAGGTAACTGCACCTAGAAACATAACGATATGAGGGTGTCTGACTGCCTACATCGCATGGCATTCACTCAAGAAGTCACGAAGCGAGACATCACCATTTTATATTTTGAATTTCTTGACAACTACAAGAATCTATCTCCATTTTGCTCGATAAATAACTCCATAGCCTCCTTAGTTGATCCCAGATTAGATCTATAGTTATTTCCATGCGATCTATGTGTTGGAATTGAATTTTCTGTATTATGTTATTCCTGATATTTAGAATTTTGAGATAGTTTGAACTTATTTAGATTATTTACGGGTTGTTTGGGTTTTCTAGATCAAAGTCAAGTTCATAGCTTTGAGAAGTTGATAATCTTGGAGTAGTTTCTTGTGTTATTGGAGTTGGATTGTTTCATTTGGGTTTTATTGGTGTTGAGATTGTGATTTGAACAGATTTGTGACATTTGATCTTTTTGATAGAAGTAGAGTAAAATAACTTGATGCTATTATTTTCTATTTTGGTTATAATTTAAATCCTAGTGGAGTAATAGACATCAATTGTTGGATATTTCCTGGTATAATTTGTCCATATTTATTCGATCCCCAAGCAACCACTTATGAAGTCTAAACATTCACCATAAAAACAGTATTACGACCAACAACGATACTCCTCGCAAATGGACAATTAGGCACAGACATAAACTTACTCTGAAAAGGCACTTTATGTTGTTAAACTCCTAACTGATTATTGATATTAGCTCCAAAAGCCAATATCTCACCTTTAGTTGTCAATTTGAAGGCGCATTAGTCAGCTACTTTCAAATCTTGGCATTTAGTCATTTTATCTTCTTATATTTTTTTGGGATAATTGATAATTATTTGTCCAAATACTCCCCAGAGATATCCTTGACCTTGATTGTCAATTAGACTTGCTCCTGATAGACCAGCATGTATTTTATTGATTTTCTAATTGAATTATATAACCTTGAAATATGTTTTTTACATTTGCTATTCGATAGATTGTCCATTATTCGTTCCAATTTGCCCACAAATAAAAAACCTACCTCTATTCGACAGCGCAAGTGTAAACAATGCTCCACATTGGATGTCAGTTATGTGTTATTATTGTAGCAGAAGGAAAGAGTGTTCGGTTCCTTCTTACATCTTTACTTGTAGGTCGAATTCTATGTTAGAAATGATGGACTTTAGAGGATCTAAACGGTTGGATGTTTGGGGTGTTTTGTTGGATGTGATGATTTTGGATTTGATTGGCCATTTGGTAGCAAGTTTTGGATTAGTGTTGGGGTGGGTGTGTTCTAGAAGTGATGGAGACCGAGTTGTCCTTTTATGTTTAGACCCATACTGAACACTTCATGTTTATCTGTCTGTATATATTTGTACCATTGATAAAGAAAGAATGTTATGATCCACAATGAAAACTTCGAACACTACACATCTCAAGCACATTGACAACTTATCCATAAAATAACTATTATTTTAATCCTAGCTGACCGAACCGATTCGATCCTAATCCGTAATTTTGTCTACCATCTTCATTTCATCATAATTACTGGTAGTAAAAAGCATATGATTTTATCCAACTGCAGCGTGAGTGACTTTATTTTTGACAACTTTTCCATTTTATTGATATCCTTTTCCCCAGACGTGAAGGGTAAGTTAGTCCATAATTCAAACAGTAAATCAAAAATGATAAATTATAAAAAAATATCAGCAGCAAGGTTTGCACATACCACTTTAATTTTATCTAGACTTCTACTTCTATAAACTTATTGAATTACCAGGATATTTCTCACTACTTAGTGATTCTTATCCATGTTTCTCCCTCCAATCATAAATATCTATATTATTTATTATGTTACTTTGGATGAACTCGTTAAAAGTCTAACGAACGTTATGACCTGTCTTAGCACTAGTTTATTTGAATGTTAAATTGTACTATACGCAGAAGTCAACGATTTATTTTTATGTGACAGCTCGTTTCTTCTGTCCTGAATCGATTAGATCGCATTTGTTTGCTATTATTATTTTGGGCATTTTGTCTTTTATTTGCTATCTTATCTGATCTAGCCATCCCTTCAGATCTTAGAATGATTTCCTCTAGGTGATGTCGAACATTATTATCGCGCCGTGACTTTTACGGTAATATGATCGAGTAATAGACATGTACTGTTATGCGCCAGCTAAGTATAACTAGTAATACAGGTGTCCCAGATGTTGACGCGGATGTTATGTTGGCCAACGTTGAGGTTTACAGGTGCATATTCGACTCCAATAGTAGGAGTGAGGGATTTTTAGGATTGAGGGCGGTTGATGATGAAGTTAAGAAATGAGGTTTTGCCCACTTTGCAGTTGCCAATTAGAATGACTTGATTGAAAGATGGGTACCTCTGTAGATAAGGGGAGTTGTCATGTTTAAATTAATCAACGGATGAGAATATTATCAACTCTTAGATTATATTTAAACCAAAATGAAAACAATAGTCTTAGATTTAATAGATGATTAAGGATATATTTTAATAATAATACTAGTAAAATATCAGATAATTCCAAAGAATTTCTTATTCTTGGGTATGATACTGCTTTTTTAATCTTCAGAATATTCAAAGAAGTCACATAACACTGTCCATATGGCTTCACTTTATCCCTTCACAGATCTAAATAAATAAAAATGTACTTAAGTTACAATGATTTGAGGAATTGTAAGATAATGCATCTGACATGTAACTGTTTTTCCTTTAATTCTGATATTTTCTCTATGAGAGCTTTTTTCTATAGTTAAAGATCCATTATTTTGATAGTAAGTTGAGGATTCGTACTTGGATAATTAGTATTTGGTTGTGCTAGAATACCTCCAAAACACTGTTGAAAATCAATTGATTTATCATCTTCTTAGATATTTTTTCTAGAGTCAATCCACTCCTTATCTTGAGATCTACGATAATTCATAAATCTAAGTTTATGCGTCTCCAACAACTACCTTTATTCTTCATCAAAAAGATCACCAAGATGATGGTTATTTTCATCTTCAATATGGAATAAAAAGTTAAAAACAGATTCTAATTTGCTTTAGATATCTATTTATTTAACAAATGAGCCTTTGATTGTTGTTTATGTTATTTTTCTTATCACTGAGAGTTGAAACAGATATTGAGTCTTTTGTTTTTGACCAATCATTGTATTTCTTTTATAGTTTCTTTAATTGCTATAGTTTTAATTGAGTTTTGTTGCTGACTAGCTATACCTACTTTCTTAGTAACTAAACTTGAGTCTTTTATAGTTATTTTTCAAATAGTTATTCTTTCATTGATCTCACCTATTCTTTTAACTACTTATTTTTACACTACAACTATTTCTTTTCCTTTTAATATAAAACTTTTTCCTCTTTCATCCTTTAAACTTAATTATTTAACCTATCATTGATGTCTTACAATTTATCATTATTTCTCCTGATAACTTAGTGGTTTTCCTCTAACATCTTCTCCTATCTATCACCTATATTCAATTTACTTTACAACTATCTTACAGTTTCCTTTAGTTCTTCAATATAATCTGATTTCTAAGTGAGTTCATCTATCAATCCTTGAAGTGATGATTTCTTTTTTATATTTATTTTTCTTGACGTCTCTATGTTTCTTATAGTAGCTATTAGAGGTGAGTTATTTTATGTTTAAGGGTTTTATTTTATACTTTTAGAGAGAATATGATTTTATTTTCATTCTAAGGTTTAAATTTAAACTTAGGTTCTAGAAATCGAGGGATAGAAGAAGTCTATCCTTGCTATTAGCCTTTTTAAACATTTTTAACTCCTTCTACACTTAATTTGCATCTCTAGCTAACATTATTTATGCGTCTTATCTCCTAGATTTCCATTTTATTTCCTTCAATCTCCCATAAAACGCTTCCCCCTTGAATTTTCTTTTTTACACTAGCCTGAATGCAGAAGACATATTCTTTACTTTGATTTTTTCTATCAAAAGAATCAATTTTAAGCCACCTTGACTGATTTTATCTCTATTTTAAAGATTCGAGATGATGGAAGGTGCAAGTGATACTTTAGAATGGTCAAGTTGCTGTGTTTTCTTTCTGAGGAGATGGACTAAATTGATGTATTTGTTGATGATTTACTGCTTTTGGTGGCAAGGAAGGCAAAGTTTTGGTTACTGCATTGGTATTGATAAGTAAATAATTAATTATTTTTCAGCGATTTTCCACAATCAGGATATAAACTAGATAATTATCGGATATTTATCATATCCAAAAAAGAAAATAAACATTTTAGCAAAAACATTGAATCGATAAGAGTTAAATAGAGATAAAACTTCAATTTATCTATTTATTTTTTAGTAGCGTTAATTGCTAATTTTATATTCCCATTAATAATAATGTCCCAGCCAATCCATCAAACCGACAGCGTCGTCGACCTTGATGATGAACATGACCATCCTGCTCAACAACTCTAAACTCTTCGTTCAAATTCTCAAAAATCATTTCGTATCGCCACAACAATCGCTTTACTTTTATCTTTTATTCTATTGCTTTATGTCTTTGGTACTATTTCACTAGTGAATGATGGTCTTTTCTATAGAAATGTGATAAAGAGTAAGTAGATGCTTCCTTTTTGGAGGCAAATAGGGTAGTAAGAATAAAATAAAAATGGGACTGCATTGATTTAGAAAGGAGAACATATAATTACCAGAGGGTAATTAGGACGGATGGGCTGGACTATTCTTCATATGATGACTGGTAGTTTTCCAGATGAAATTGATGATTAATTAAAATAGAAATGGAATACTTTTCTACTTCTATTTGGACACTTCTATCCATGCAAACTCTGCTCTGGACATTTTCTCAAAATGATGAAATAAGTCTAACCTTTTAATGGTAACACCAAGAGATAACTCATGGTTTATGTTTGTTAATTACATAATCGAGTCAATTAGAGACTAGGTAAACCGATTCATGACTGTAAATCTGTCAAGAAGAATGGAATACCTGTGGATGCAGTGAATCATGATTTATTAAAGATTAACTATTAAAAATATCTATTATCATTCAGCGATTGGCCAAAGTGTCTAGTATTTTTTAATTTTGCTGAGATCTTGTCCAACATTTGATAGTCTTAACCATCTCGTGTCTCTATCTTGTTGTAACTTTTCTCAACTTCTATAGACCTTATTAACCTTATTTACTACTAGCCATCTTGCAAGCCTAATCAACATCTTTCCAGATCCGATCTCGAACTCTTGTCATGCTCATTTTAGGATCTTTTCTTTGCTCACTGAGATAGTTTCTGTATTTGGTTGATAGTGTCCTCAAAGGTGTCTTTTTGAGAGATTATTCACTAGTCATAGATGACTCTTGATGCTTGTTCTGTTTCTTTGGTAATCTACGCATATATTACATGTAAGAGTTACCAACTTGTTTGCTTTACTAAAAAGATAATCCTTAAAACTTTATTTTTATTTCATTTTCTAGTCCTCAGATGATCGAGTCCTTTTACCCTAGGAGCATGATTTTGTTTAACATTCTATGCATAATCTTTGGCTGCCTCAACTAATCCTACTCTTTGCTTATATTAACTTTCTATATCCTATTTCTTTTTTCTTTTCTCATTGGCAACCAAAGTATAATATTTAGATTTCTAAAAATTTAGTTTTTTCTCTTTATTTATTTAATCCAAATCTCTTTTCTTCGTTCTCTATCAGCTATTTGTTGAGCTTTGATTTCTTTGTATTTTTATTAATGTTCTCTAACTGCCTGAAGATCTACTTCTTTTCTTTTTAATCTTTATTCCATCATCATTATCTTATTCTCAAGTTCAGTTTTTTCTTGTTCTTTTTGTTTTTATTCCATCTTCTAAAACAACTTCTTTTTTGCTTTCAACTAAGTAATCTTCAATCTTTCTTCTTAATATTGTTTTTATTTTTGTTTCTTAGTTTTTTATAGAAGTTGCAATTTATTCATAGCTTATTTTCTATGATTCTATGCCAACTATTTTCTATGCTTTTATTCTTATTTTAACTATTATTATCTCATCGCTTGTAACCTCTGTTAATGTTCTTTAGTTTTATTTTTCAACTTCTGTTAGAATTCCTTTTGTTATTTTTTCAACTTTTTCAACATATTGATATCTTACTGAGTAAGTTCTGATTTATTTCTTAAATTAGGTGAAATAGATTTCTTCTAGATATCATAGACATTTCTTTTTATACTTAGTTATTTTTATTATTAAGTAAATTATCGTAATTTTTAGTTCATACGCTATTTTGATTGTTTTATCTGTTGGAGACGACTTGATAACAGTTTGCTATCGTCTTTTGGTAAGATAGTGAAAGGGACCTGAGTTTGATTAGAGTTACTTTGTTTTTTGATAGTTTAAGAGCTGAAGAATCTAGCTGATTTACCACTTTCTATTATACTCTGCGAAGAAAATAGACAAGTTTTTACTGTATGTTTTATGGCTATGGCTCAAGTGTAGGTTATGGTTAGATAGTTGCTATAATTTTATCTTTGGCTGGCATTAATTATTATAAAACTGATCAACTAAACATCTGTTATCTCTTCATAATCATTGAAATCATTTATTTCTCTTATCAATTTTCATAACAATACATAGTGAGTATCAAGTTTGGAAGACTCCTTTCTTTTCTAACCCTCTATTCTTTTTTTTCAACTTGAATCCATGCAACAACTTCCATCTCTTCCTCGCTGATATCAACTTCAACCGATTTACATCTGTAGTTTATGGATTTTACTACTCCAAATCTACATGTCTTAACACTCTTTTAACTTTCTCTCGATACATTGGCTTATCTTCTACCTTTGGCTATGATTTCATCTTTTAGGAATAAACTGCTTTCAAACATTCTGGAACCAAATATTCTGGCACAAATGTTGGTATTTCTGTTTTGTTGTGATCGATCTTCCTACGTAGACTGTTGACACTTTGCACAAGTATTTATTTTTATTTGTTTTGGTCCATCTCTTGAATTCTGGTGTCTTCAACAATTTCTTTTTGAAATCTAACTGTCGATATAATTAGGCTCTGTGATTGGTTAAACTACTCCAAACATCACCGAATTCTGTACTTAAATGCTTCTATTTATTTTTTATTTATTGGCAATTCTTTGATAACTGTGTGTTCATATTGATTTTTCTCATATTTTGATCAATCCCTGTAATGTCTATATTTATTGCTATCTATTTTTCAAGAAAAGTCATGATGAAAGGTTTTATTTTGAACGAATTAAGAATGGTATCATAATCATTATTAAGATGAACTAGACCAAGAGTGATGATAGAGGTCATGTTGACTAATTCGAACTGCTATCTCTTGTATTGTTTTTTGACTTGTTTTTTAAAGAGGTTAGTATCGATATCTTTCAATATTTGAGGAGTAGCCAACAAAACCGAAGTATTGCCGTTCATCCAAACCGACAGAATATAGAATTTTGAGGTGATAGGATCTTCATGGTTGTAGATACCTACTGATGGAATATGACATCTTTCCAAAAATAGTGCATATCGGTATATCTATCTGATGTTTTCAACCAAAACAAGTATCTTAGGGTTGACTAGATTGAATTTAAGAGTGAGGTATAGACAGATAGGTATGGTGAGGGAGTCGCCAACTGAATAGAAGTGTGTGATTTGTTATTATTTTTATTTTTGTTATTATTATGGTTCATTTGGTGGTTAATATGTTATTTTTGATGTTTTTTTCATCCAATCCGTCTTGAATTTTTATATTTATTGGCCTCTGTTTATGCAGCTCAACTTATAGATGACTCTGGTTGATTTCAAACTGCCAGCTAGTAATTACAGTATTTATCCATAGCCAAATCCAAATAGCAAATCTACTTCTGGATAAACTATTATCATTATTTTATCTTTTTATTTTTTCCATAAATTGTTGACTTGCAAAGGACTACCGATTAGCACCATCTTTCCTTAGACTTATCCTAGATCCTGCATGTAGAGATTGATGACTGCTGTTTAGAGACAACTTGACATGAAATGATGGATTTGCTGGGATAGCTCTTTCGAGTGGCAGAGGACTACCATGATGCCCTTATTCTTAATTTGAATATTTCAGTAGAGAATGTAGGAGGAGAGCAGTAGTTTTGCCCTGAAGTTGGAGGTGCCAGTGATGATGAGGTTGTCGATGTTTTGAGTGGATTATAACATCTGTAGCTGGAAATCTGTTGGATGATGTAGTTGCAGGCGTGTGAGTCCTCGCAAGAGAAGAGGATAGTCTTGAAAGAGAGATGCAAGAGTTGTGGGTTAACTTTCCATTGTTGACCTATAAATATTATTTTAATTAATTAGTATTTGATATCAGATAATACCATTATTCCAGAATTTTACAAAGAGATGACAAAGAATAAGAAAAGAAGCAATATCAAAGTTTGTTATATATATAATTCAACCTCATACTTTTCCAATATTTCCAAAACCCGCTACAACTAATATCTCAAATATTCTGCCTAAATTTAACTGCCAGCTTCAAGTTGCAGTCGTCTCTCTTTGCCTATTATCACCAAACAACATCCAATATTTCTAATCTTACTTCCTCTTATGACATACTAGACCCCTTCTTTGACTATTTTTTCCATTTAAGGAATCTATATCCTTTTCTAGTCGTCTTTATCAGGTGATTTTCCAACAGAGATACCTGTCGTCGGAGGAGAGATAGACAAATTTATGATGAGGTTCTGTTGTGTTTTTATGAGTGTTTTATCATTAGGTATCCTTTTTTTTAAGTTAGATAGTATTTAGTGGATGTTTTAGGCTTCAGATGATTAATCGCTTATTCTTTTGAGAGTTACAGTTAGAGGAATGTTTTTTATGTTCTAGCGTACCTAGTTGAGGGTTTTGCTCAATAGATTACGTATTTTTGTGACTCTTAGGATTGTTTTAGGAGGCATGTTTGTGTTGATAGTTGTGGTTTTAAACAGTTTGACTACAATTCAAAACTTTGTATGATAATATTATCAATCTAATAATTTTTTTATTACTTGTAAAAATATAAACTTTATGATATATTATCATTCTATTTTTCTGATTATGTATGATTTAAGAGTTTTCTCTGGCGTTTGGATTAGAACATTCGGTTGATTTAATCGCAAAGAGTGAGATGATTAGCTAGGGATAGAATTTTGAATTAAAATGTTTGTTTTTCTATTCTTTTCTTGTTGACTAATTATGATTCATTTGATATTTGTACTTATTGAATGAATTCCCTACCTCTGTAACTTCTTATTGCATAATTTTTCTTTTCTTTATTACACTTATTATCATCTTCTTTGAACAATTTACTCATCATTTCCAACCACTTCTCTTAACAGGTCGATTCTTATCTCTCCTCTGACAAACATTCTCAGCAATATGGTCTTAGTTTCACTGCTCTGTAATCTCTAACTACCATTCTCTTATGATTTTCATTAAAATAAATAGGTAGTATTTAATTTCGACAGTATTTTTGGATTTGTTGCTAGATGGCAGTCATAACTTTATGGAAAATGAGTTATAGCTTATATTTTAGCTGTGGGATATTGAAATCGGTTTGATGATAAATGTTGAAAGGATCTACCACATTTTTGAGAGATTTATGAGCGAGAAATAAACGACAAAGTCTTTTTTCTTTCTATTAGTTCCAAATAAAAGATGATTTGTTTTATTATTATTTGATATTTTATTATTTTTTGTTTATTTTCTGGATAGTCTGCATTATCCATCCATAGAGATCACATATTTAAGGTTCTTAAACAAATTATTGTTCCTATTTATAGACAAGATTAATAACTTTGCAATATGTCTACCATCTCTTCTAACTTAATACTTTTTTGGCATTATAAAGCAACCAAAACAACTTTTCTCATTTATTCTTTTCCAATTCTAATAACATTTCTTCCATTTTGATTTATCATTTCTTAGATCTTTCTGAATACAGTGATTGTAATCAATAAAAATATTTCTTGATTGCTAGCTTGAATATTTTAGAATCTGAGATAGGGATTCATAGTTTAAAATTATAATTAACTTTCATTGATGATAGCTTTGGCAAGAAACTGCTCTTTTTGTAATCTAATTGAGTAGAAATAATCAGAAGTAAAAAATTAAGGTGAATGAGTTACTTTATTTAAAGGTTGATTGATTATGTTTATTATGTCTGATATATTCAATTATGGAATTATTTACTCGTCATTTGGAATTGATAGATATTTTTTTGGGAAGTTGAAGTCAACAAATTAAATATTTTCAGACTGCATGTTTATTTTATCATAAATTAGTTTTGGTTTTGCCGATTATAAGCTTTAAAGGAGGTCAATAACAGACCTTTATTTGTTTATATTGTTGTTTTCACCTTGTTATACAATCTATATTTATTCATTCGCTTCCTTGTGATTGATTTTTTATTCATTATCTGCCATAGATTAATTATTTCGATATTTCTATAAGAACTTGATAAATTTATCAGCATTTTTCAACATTTTCTTGCTAAAAAATATACTTTAATTATCTTTTTCATTGCATCTCTCATTTCCAATAACATCTGTCTCGTTAATATTATTTTTAATTTTATTTATTCGCTCATATGCTAGTTATCCATGATTTAAGTACTCGTTGATATTGGATTGATTGACTTTTCAAATAGAAATTCCACTTGATAGAAATCAACTCATTTAATATATAAGTTGACAAATGATGCAAAATGTAAATATTTTTGAATAACCCTATTTCTATTATTATAAACAAATAGAAATAATCATGGAAAACCTACCTTTAGTATGTTCCACTAATCACCCTCCAAAACTTATCCCCTCACCTCATCGTTCATACTCATTTAAAAGCAAAGCAAGTAGTTTGCCTCAAAGTCGATATCATGTAGAATAGCTAAGATTGGATTGATAGTAAATGGTTTATTATTGATCACTCTGGATACTAAAATTAAAATAGTGGATAAGAGAATTCTAAAATAGGTAAAAAAGATGGTTATAGATGTGGTAGAAGCTTTCGGGAAAGAAATGATATCAGTGGTATTGGATCGAGAATTGGTAGTCAACTTGGAATGAGAAAAAAAGGAGATCAACAGTATTTCAATATGAGAAAGAGAAAGGAGACTTAAATGAAGATATAAATCACATCTCCTCAGAAATAGATGTCTAAATGTTCAATGAATTCACCTAAAAAATCAATAAGTGGATCTCCTAAAAATGATAAATAACATAATAAATCATATCTAGCATCTCTTTTAAAAGCAAAAGAAGGTCTTAAGAGAAAATTTAAGACTTAAAATACTTATAAAAAATCAAGAAATTCAGGAACAAAGATAGATAAAGGTTTCGGATCATCAAAAAAATTTGGTTCTAGATCTTCATTTAGAAAATACATGGGTAAAGATTTAATTTCAAATAAGAGTATTCTTTCTGAAATATCAAAGGCTTCATCAAAAGCAATCGATATTGTAGGTCCTGAAATGACAAAATTATTAAGTCCTGTTGAATTATAGATCCTAATTATTTTATGAGACCCTTTATGAGTGATCCTTACGAAGACTTTCCTTAATGGAGACAATGGTAAGACAAATAAAATCAAAATTAAAAAGTAACAAACGATAGCAGTGATAAATATCAGCTCATGAGGAAGTTTTCATTACCAATGGAAATGGATTAAGGTAATTTTGATCATCTAAAGAAACAAAAATAAAATAATGAAGAAAAATTAAAGTAGAAAAGTAATCTTTAAAAATAGAAAGAGGAGAAAAACAAATAATAAAGTAAATAAGCAATAAATACAAAACAATAAAGTCTTCATTTAAAGTAGAAAACATAAAATAATAACTATCATTGTATTTTTTAACCATCTCCTTAAAAATCATAAAAATCCTCTTATCTCTAGTCTGCCTTCAATAGAACAGCTCACAATAACTCTTTATCATATCTATTAGCCTCATAATAAAAAATAAACATAATAAATATTCCAAATAGTCCTCAAACTTCATATTTCCCTTTATCGAAAAAGCAATCTCTGATTATTCCTAATCCTTCTCACAACAGTCTATATCACAACTAACCTTTAATCTAACTTCTAAACCTCATGTTAAAAGTTCAACCTAAAATAATATAAAATTTGTTCGATATTCATGATACTTCATGTTACCGATGCATGTTATTCGAAAAAAGAAGAAGATAAATGATTAAAATGGACGGATTGTTTCCTTTTGATAGCAACTACTATCCTCTATTTGGCAATGTTTAGCAGTTTATCTGGTTTTCCCGTGTTAGTTAAAGCAATAGCAACTCTAAAAGGATCTTATAGTGAAGTATCGAAAGTCAATATTTACTAGATGTACTAAATGATAACAGGACATCAATTGGTATCGATTAAGTAAACAGTTAAACTCTAGAACTAACCAGTCAAATACTTATCGATGTTGAATAAAAAAGGGCTCAGACATTGGATAGTTTTATAATTGTTCAAGATGACTTAAATATTTTTAAATTAGATGAATTGGTCTATCGTAAACCTCTATCTCAAATTAGATAATAAGAGTAGATTTCAAGTGTGAAGAGATCATTGCAATCATCATCGATTGGATCCAGAAAGATGAAGAGTTTGACTGGTTTTCCCTCAAAATTAAAAAGCATGAAATATCTGTCTAAAGAGCCTATGATAATACGATTGGTAAGTTGATTGGAGTTAAAGGAAAGAGAAGTGTTCCTTTTGGATAGTTGCTAGGCTAAAGATATCAACTTTGGATGGCTACTGAAGTCAGTAGGTCGTAGATGAACAACTCTGAGAAGTGAAATAGTGAATTAATAAATAACTTTTTTGATGAGTTATATTTAAATAATCATTGTTTAATAAATATTTTCTCTTAACTCTTTTTCATGATTTTTGTTTTTAATAATTTTGTTCACATTGTCAAATAACTCCAACTAAAAAACCTTCCTTGAAAAGATCAAACATTTACAATCAATTTTATTCAGATTATTGCAGCTATATAAACTATTGTTTTTATAATCCTTTTTAATCCTTTAAAGAAGTGCTGTAGTCAGTCGTCAGTTTTATAACCTTATTTATTACATGAAGCCAAATCTTACTTTATGCCATTAACCTCATTTTGCATTCAAAAAGTTAAGTCCAAATGTTTAAAAGCAGAGAAAAACTATGGACTAAAGGAATGCCCTAAAATCAAAGTTGGTTTTTATGACTTTCCACATCTTGAAGTATGGACGTAACCTTTGGTAAAGGCCTCTTTAAGCTATCTTAAAGGGCTTAAATCAAATTAAATTGCTATTAATTTGGTCTTATCTTTGGTCAGACCTGTCAGACTTTAGCTAATCGATATGGTAACTTCATGATCCAATTAAAACATGGTATTCATGACTCCATAAAACAATCTAAATATCTGGATCAATCTAACATCTTATAAGAGTAAGTTAAAAATATATCTTCTTCCTTCAAAAATGGGATAACAAACTATGGTCAGAAGTATGTGAGTTATTTGAGATTATGGTTCAAATGTGATTTTGGATAATTTGTTTATTCTTTATCATAGCTAGCAAAAAGTTGTTTAGGAGATGAGTTGGAAGAGATAAGGATTGACTTTTATGAAGAAAAATCAAGTTGGAAATGGAAGGAGTAGTGTTAATATATAGAATAGATAAATAAAGGAAGAAAAATATATTATAATATTAATCATATCAGATCCAATGAGAATATTAAAAGAATTAGATCTCCTTAAAATGCTTTGAGCTTAAAAAAAGAGTTCCTAGATTTTTGACAAATCGGTTTACAAATAATGAAGATTAATATCATCACCCTCAAAGTTAAATTTCAATAAAACAACAAAAGCTTCGTAGTTTTATCTTATTGACTAAAATCAAACCCAAAATTATCTTAGAGTACGACCAGAAATCACTCCTAAAATCTTCTAAACTCCAAAGAAGCAAACATTTAATCGCTCTCTAAGTCTAAATAATTATCAAGTATCTCGTACCACTGCTCGCAATCACATAGTTAAGATGATATTAGAGTATGATCGTGATCCTGATCATTTTGGAGGTAATAATATCATGCTTGATGAGCAGAGGCTAAAATAGATGGAACTTAGTAAGCTGAAAAAGCTGAAGGAGAGTCCTAAATAGTGTTGGTGAAGATTTAAATGACCTCTTTGTATCAAATTTTATTGAATAATAAAAAATAGATTTAGATAAAACCACTAAGAATTTAAAATGCTTCTAGAATGATCTTTTATCTTCACTTCAACTCCTTAATCCTAATACTATTAATCATCAATAAAACACTAATAGTCACATTGATACTAACTGATAGATTGATAATAAGGTTGAGATCCTTTCAGCATCCTTTGATGTGCCATTTTTGTTGTTCAGCAACCCAGCAAATGCAAGGCCAGCAGTCTTTTTCCATTGAGACGAAGTATTTGAAGCATTCAAGATCCATGGGAACATCAGCTCCTTTTTCTCTGGCAGCTTTCTAGCAGACTGGGAAAGCTTTATTGATGTCATCAATGCATCTGACTTCGAGGTCATGGGGGCAATCAGCAGCAAGAGCCAAAGCGAGGATGGTAAGTAGGAGTAGTATCAACTTCATTTATGGTAGATTTATATTATGGATAAATCATTGGTGATGATAGATTTATAATTGATAGGTAGGATATTATATTTAAAAAACAAATAATGGGGTTGGGGTTGGGGTTGGGGTTGGGGTTGGGGTTGGGGTTGGGGTTGGGGTTGGGGTTGGGGTTGGGGTTGGGGTTGGGGTTGGG
>CAXIUT010000025.1:0-46427 GCA_964035545.1 Bugula neritina
CCCAACCCCAACCCCAACCCCAACCCCAACCCCAACCCCAACCCCAACCCCAACCCCAACCCCAACCCCAACCCCAACCCCAACCCCAACCCCTAACTAAAAATAAAGGAAAATCTTCGAGTTTTATGTAATATATCTCTGCCTGTTCTTAATAAATATTTTTCATAGCAATAGTATTATCCAAAATTGCTTGATTGCATTCGTTAGGGTATAAAATCAGTCTTTTGATATGATATTGTATGAGGATAATTTTAAGATATAAATATTAAACACGTAGCCTTGATGAAGATTGGAGCTTTACTATCTATAATGCTACTTTTAGCCTTAGTAGGATGCGCTGCAGGTGTAAAAATAGAAAAAGGTTGGCTGACATTGGATGTGGCCACTGGAGACAATCGAGAGGACTATAAAGTTGAATACAATGGACGCATCAAAGACCAACTTTAGTTAACACAATCATCTAAAATCACCATAAAAGCAAAGGTATAGTGTACTATAGACAGATGACATTCTCAAATGAATAATTTGTGCCTGAATTCTTCTCATTTAGACTAAGACATTCGCAGTATGACAACCTTTCTTAACCTGTTTTGACTAAATGGAACCAAGAATCTGAAGCATTTGTCGCACTTATCGATTTAGGAGATCCAGTACTTTTGCTTTTACCCAGAAACACATCAGACATATGTCTGGAACCTACAAGTTATAAGTGATAATAAGCGATGACAGATTAGATAGTCAAACTAGAAACTAGCTTGCTCGTTGCAATGTCAATTTTAGACACTCTTTAGATCAACCTTTACCAAATGAACTTGAATATGTTGTGCCTTCCATTATTATGACTGAGGCACCTGCTGAAAGAGTAGACCCTCCTGCTATATTTACAGGTTTTATCATGATTCTATTAGTTGCTCTTTTGATGCTTTTTATTTGGGGACTGATGTATCAAGGACTCAACTTGAATTTATTCCCTTCTGGAGGAATAGGCTCTATTATGAATCTAGTTTTCTTGGGATGCTTAGGATTGGTATTATTTATGTTGACTCGTTTTTGGATTAGTTGGACTTTTTTGGAAACTATTCAATACTTTGTTCTAGCAAGTACTTTTTTATCTATTTAGTTTTGCCTATTTCATTGGCTGCTAACTATGCTTTTATCCATATCAAAAAGAACTGATTATGTATTGTTTAATTTCTAAATATTGCTATCATGATTGATAGTTTTAACATATCATTTCCAAGCACGACGAATGGCAAGGTTGCTTTCAATATCTTTCTTCATCACCTTGGCAGTAGCCATCTAGAAATCCTATTGGGTCACATGGATTCTACGTTCACGCAAAGCAAACATACCAGCTTAGGTACAAACTGCTTTAGTTTAAGCTCCTGAAGCTCCTGTCATCTTTTATCCTATTTTCCTGAGATCAATGCCTCTCATAAGATTCATTTTTCTTGAATGAATTTTGAGAATTTATACTCTAGAGTCTAGAGTCGGATGCGGAAATTCAATTTTACGATCGATACGTCCTGGTCGAAGAAGAGCAGGATCTAAAATATCGATACGATTAGTAGCCATGATGATTTTGATAGTTTGAGTTGTTTCGAATCCATCAAGCTGATTCAACAACTAAAGCATAGTACGTTGAACTTCTGAATCACCTCTTGCTCCTTCTTGTCGACCACCTCCAATAGAATCAACTTAATCGATAAAAATAATGCAAGGTGAATGTTGACGTGCCATGACAAAGAGTTAACGAACCATTCTCGCACCCTATCCAATATATTTTTGAACTAGTTCTGAACCTGATACTCTGATAAAAGTGCAGTCTGTATGATGGGCAATAGCTCTAGCAAGAAGGGTTTTTCCTGTTCCTGGAGGTCCATACATAAGAACTCCTTTAGGTTGTGCGATACCTAGTGATTCAAAAATTTAAGGATGTTTGATAGGTAACTAGATAACCTCTTTAACTTCTTTAACTTGCTGATCAAGTCCTCCAATCATGTCGTATGTTGAGTCTGGAACTTTTTAGACTTTCATCAAAGAAACCAAAGGATCAACTTTGGTTGGTAATACTTTATGCAAAATGTAGTTATCTGAACGAACAGCAACTCGAAGATTAGCTCTTACATCTTCAATTTTTATATTTTTATCGAGGTTGACAATGTATTTACCTTCATGACTGAGCTAAATTAAATAAACTGTACCTTCACAAGAACACGATTTTTACCCATAACTTTAACTACTTCTCCAACATAGGAGTAATTTTCTTGTAGAGCATGAAGTTCTTCTTTGAGTCTGGAAACTAAATTAATGGAGGGTTACCATTGGAGTTCAGTTCGAACCTCTGAGCTTCTAGACGTTTAATATTTTGTATTTTTTCGTTGATTTCAGCTTATCTCTTTTGTATCTAAGAATGATAGAATTTTTTGAGACTGACTCCGTCGTTCATTTAAAAATAATTTAAGATTGAAAAGCCAAATCAATTCTAATATGTTATTTAGGTTAATATTCGTATTTATACATACAGAAGATCACTTGTAAGAGTTAGTATACAACTATTCTAGCATAGCTACATCTAGTTCCCAGACTGCACTTGGATGAGTCCATCCAAATTTAACTAACACTCGAGGATGAATCACTCCTAACACTCCAATCTCTTTTCCATGTGCCTAAACAATGAACTGTTGCCCTGGGAAGAAAAGTTCATTTGTTGAAGGTTTTAGCTTGTAGTCTTTTTTGAATTAGAGATGACATTTTTTGAGAAGAATATCAAGAGCACCATGAACTATTGAAAAAAGACTTCCTTTTTTTGAGTTTTATAGGATTTAATCTGTAATAATTGCAGCTATTTTTGCCTTATTTTTAGAACCAGTATCCGTTTATTTATCTGCATAAATACAATCTCCAGCTTCAAATAGTCGATAAGGTAGAGGATTAGATTTATTTTAACAGATAGTCCTCAGTAATCCTGGAATGAGTGTAGTTCTTCCAGTTTGGAATTCTTTTGTTTTAGCATTAGAAATAGTGATGAGATGGGAATGATCTTTGACAAAAATATTTGACGTAACATCAGCTTTTGAACAAAGTGCAAAATTAAGAGCTTCATTGAATTGAGCTTGTGCCATTTATTGTCTCAAAAAATCTGAAAATTTATTAAGACGAACTCTGTTTCCAATGGTTGAAGAAGGAGGTAAAACTGGTTTGATATTAGTATATCCGTAACAAATAGCAATATCTTAAAGAATATCGCATTCATGAAGTACATCTCCTCTCCAGAAAGGAGCCATTACTTTATATTCACCTTATCCTGAAACTTAAGCAGTAAGTCCTGTTCTTGCCAAATAGCCAATAATTTGTTCTGATTTTAGAGCTGCTCCAACTAGATTCTAAGCATTTTTGTGTGCAAACTTGAATTAATGAGGAGAAATATCAGGAGTTAAAAATTTTTATTCTCCATTTATAATTTATACAGGTTCTACTTAAAATTTCTTTTCACAATATTAAGAAAAAGACCAAATCAAAGTATTAAGACAAACGTAGGCTTTAGGTCTAGTTAGTGCTGTAACTTCTATAAGAACATTTTTAGTATTTATTGATATTTTTGAATGTTCGCCATTAATGATTGGAGGGACTGAACAAACTACGTCATTGCTATCAAGAATTAGTGGATAAACTGGGCTATCTCTGATGAGTGGAAGATATTCTTTTAGTTTATGATTTTCAAGAGACTCCATCATTCCATGACCATTTACTTTTGATTATTGATTTAGAGGTACAAATTAAAAATCTTTTGGATCTTTTGCTACATACTTGAATGGACCCTTTATTGTATCAAGGTCATGAGTTCCAATCGATGCGTATTTTCTTGCCCTACAAAAGGTATCGTGAAGCTTCTCCTGAGCAGCTATAAATGCTTTATATGTTTTATCATCGAAGCTAACATTCCTCAAGATAGCACATGCGACAAAAGGTCGAATTTGTTTTACCTAAATAGCGATAGAGATACTGATGGGTCAATGACCATGGTAGTAGTTGGCTTTGATAGTGTGACTATTGGAGCTTTAATATGCTCTAGATATATTTTAAATGCTCTTGTTAGGGTAGCCTAAGTGAGTAGATCTGGTCTATTGTTCATACAATCGAATTTAAAGGACTATGATATGACTTTGCCATCTTTATCAAGTTATTTATCTTCTTAAATTTCGATTCCAAATTAGAAGCCGAGATTATCAAGCCATTTGTAGGGATACTATTGTCCCATGAGTTGGAAGAAACGGGAGTGTTATATTTTGATGTTAGGCATTATGTTGATATGAAAGAAATTGAATATGATATGATTAGTTCTGAGTTATAGGTTATTATTGAAAGGTCAGATTTTATATTAAATTGGTGATGTAAGGCAGCTTCTTGGCTCATGATCTCAAAAAGGTCATTTCTATCGTTGACCTCCTTAGAGATATTGGATTAAACGAACAACTCTCTCTTCCCAAAGTTGTAGTCTTGGGAAATCAATCTTCAGGTAAAAGTTCTCTTCTGGAACAAATTGTTGGACTTGACTTTCTCCCTCGTGGCTCAGTAAATTTTTATTTATTTAGGGTGTAGTTACAAGACGACCTCTCTAACTTCGTATGAACAACATTCCATCCTTGAAAGCACCATATGCTGAGTTTGATTAGGTAACAGAAAAAGGAGCAAAGAAAAAGTTTTCCAACTTCAATGAGGTCAGACAAACTATTGATGCCGTAACTGATAAGGTTTGTGGAAACAGCAAGCAAATCATTGATAAACCAATTGTTTTAAATGTGTTTTCTAAATCATGTCCTACCTTAACCATCATTGATCTTCCAGGAATAACATCCATTCCGGTTGGAGATCAACCTAAGGACATTTACGATATTACTAAAAACATGGCTCTAAGATATATTTCATAAAAAAGATCAATTATTTTATGTGTGATACCTGCTAATCAGGATTTAGCTGTTAGTGAGGCTCTTAAAATTATGAGAGAAATTGATCCTTCAGGAGAGAGATCTATTGGTTGTTTGACTAAAATTGATATTATGAATAGAGGTGATGATGCTAGAAAAATGTTGAAAAATGAATAAATTCCTTTGAGATATGGCTATGTTGGTATTAAAAATAGAAGTCAGGAAGATATTAATAAAAATGTTCCAGTTTAGGAAAGTGTAAAGGGAGAAAAGAAATTTTTCACAACTAGTCCTATTTATTCTTCATTACCTGCTGATCTTTTTGGAACTGATTCTTTGACTAAAAAATTAACTAATATTCTTTATCAGCAAATTAAAGCATCAATGCCTGATATTTTCGATGAAATAAAGAAAAAGAAAAAGATTTCACAGGATTAATTATAAAAATTAGGTCCTGGAGTTGCTAATACTGACGCTGAAATGGTAAACTATGCTTGGAAAAGTGTGGCAACTTTCTTAAGAATATACAAAAACTCTTTGAATGGTATTAAAAGTAGTGATTACAGTAAAGATCCTGTGAGTGCATCTATTAGATAAGAATTAAATCTTCTTTATAAGGCATAATATGATGAGCCTGCTACTTAAGATATTTATGATAAAGATATTGAGAAAGCAATGATAAACTTTCCTGGAGACTCTACTATCCCTGGTTTTCCTTCTATTGATGCCTTTCTTTCATTGTTAAATCCTTTATTAAAGAGACTCCAAAATCCAGCTTATGAAGCCAATAATAAAGTTCACTAATTACTTTAATATGAAGCTCAAAATATAATATCAGAAACTTTATCTGTTAAATATCCTGAGTTTAACTCTCGTTTTAAGGATCTAGTTAGAAAAATTCTTGATAAGGTAATGATAAATTAATATAGTATCGAAAAAGTCTTGAGAGTTATTTGAATTCTTTATTAGATAGTTAATTATTTTACTTATTTACAAATGATATTAGTTATTTAGTTGGAGATTTCCATAAAGTAGCTGAAACTAAATAAAAAGGACCTCCTAAAAATCCATTAGTTTACTAGTTAAGAAAAAGAATTGATGCATATTATAAATTAGTTGTAAGAAACTTAAGAGATTTAATACCTAAACAATTATTCAACTTTTTATTGATAAAATGTATGAAAGAACTTGAATTTGAAGCATTCCAGTTCACAAGTGATGTAAATAAGTTGAAATAATGGCTTAATGAACCTTCTTAAGTTAGATTGAGACGAACTTAATGTATCAAAGCAATCAAAGTTTTTGAATAATCTGAGAAAAGAATCAGAATGGATCCTGATATTTCAAAACTTGTTGGTAGATACGAAAAAGAATCAAAATATGTAATTTATTTTTTATTTAGTATGGTAAATTTGGAATGAAAACTCCTTAACAAATTAGATAAGAAGAAGAAAAAAGAAAGAAAGAACATTATTAACTTCTATCTAAATCTCAAATGAATAATCAAAAACAACCAAAAGCTCCAGAGAAAAAACCAGATCCACCCAAACAACAACCTCCTCCTCAAAATCCTCAACCAGTACCTAAACAGCCAACTCCTCAAAATCCAACTAATGTACCTAAGAAAGAAACTACCCCTCCAACCAGTGGTCAATCAAGTTCCAATCAAACTCCTAGACAAAACCAGCCAGGTAATAAGATTGATGACTTTTCTAACTTCTTTGGAGGTGGAAATGCTCAACAACCTAAGCAACCACAAGTAAATCCTGTTCCTTCAGCACATAATCCAAATTTAAGTCAAAATAAGCAACAACCTTTGGGAGGAAATCAAAATCCAAGTAACAAAACTGATTTTGCTAATTTCTTTGGACAACAAGCTGGTAATATGGCTGGCCAAGCAGCTAACAAAGCTGTGAATGAGGCAGTTCAAAAATAAATAAAAAATGCTACTCAACCTCAAGAAAAGAAAGAAGAGACTAAAAAGAAAACATTTAATAAACTATTTGGAATAGATAAATAAACATGATACTTCTATGATTATTTCTTATAATTGATAATATATTATTTAGTAGTTGATTTTTAAACCAATGAAATATTATAGAAACAAAGTTAGTCGATCTTCTATTCTTTTTTTGTGTCGAAAAAGTAAACTTAATCATTGTAAAGTTTATTAAAAGAAGTAATGTTAAGTCAAATGTGTAATAAATTTGTTATTTTAAATTATATAATAGATATTAAAAATGGGATCATTATACGGGGTTGGGGTTGGGGTTGGGGTTGGGGTTGGGGTTGGGGTTGGGGTTGGGGTTGGGGTTGGGGTTGGGGTTGGGGTTGGGGTTGGGGTTGGGGTCTTTCATTGATTTCTTTGCTATCGAATTCTTATTCTCTGTAGTGACTTTATAACTCATTAAAGATTTCTTGCTTTTTATTATGTCCTTTAATGAATTTTTCTTTTTCAGTCTTTATTCTTCTTCATAAGATGAAGGAGTATTTATTTTACCTGATAGCACTGATGTACTTGACTTGTAGTCACTTGTTTTTGGTTTTTCATTTTTTGAGTTATTAGAGTTATGTCTATAATAATGACTATTCGAATGGTTATTTGTCTCGTGTTTTTATCCTTTGTTGGCTGTAGTGGGTCTTGATAGTCTTTTAGCACTTTAACTTGTATGCAGACTTGAAAAATTTAAACAATCTTTTTATTTTTATCTATAAACTCTTTTAATGTGGTCATAAATGAGAGATCGATAATCTTTAAGACCAAGTTTAGTATTATCACTAATAGGAGGCTTGACTATAGTTTTACTTTAATATTATTCTTTAGGATTACTGAAGCTAACTAAATATGGATTTTTTATAAGTTAAGCAGCTGTTGGTCTCTTTTTAGGGTTAAACTGTAACATTTTTATAACTAAATCAATGGCTTAGTTTGGAGTTCCTGATCTAAACCAGTCATTTAATGGTCTTTGTTTAGTATGACCAACTTGCTAAATCATTGTTAAAGCATTATCTGCATTTAGTGATTCAATTTCTGGCTTAGAAGGTTTACCTGTAAAAGCTAATATCTTTTATATTTGATTAAGAGTAGAATTTCCTGGAAAAAAAGGTTTTCCTGTTAAAACTTATGCTAAAATACATCCAATACTCCATATATCAGCTGCTTTTCCATAAGAATGAGAACCTAAAAGAACTTCAGGAGCTCTATACCACCTTGTTGCGACTTCTTAAGTCAAAATTATATCTTGAGTAAACCTATCAGCAATGAGAGACCTTGCGAGTCCAAAATCACAAATTTTCATACTGCAATCACTGTTTAAAAGTAGATTAGAAGGTTTTAAGTCTCTGTGAATGATTTCTGCTGAGTGCAAATATTTAATGCCTTTAGCAAGTTGATAAAGAATAAAACGATTATGAGCGTCTTTCAAAATCTTTTGTCTGAATTATCAAAGATTTACCCAATGGCGTTGTGGAGATCAGCTTCCATGAACTCGAAGACAAGATAAAGATCTTTATCGTTTTATGCTCTGAGAACATGATGAAGTTTAACAACATTGGTATGTGATATTTCTTGGAGAAGAATGATTTCTCTGTAGGTTCTTTGTGCATCAGTTGAATGTTGGAATGCATCGAATATTTTTTTGAGAGCTAAAGTCTCGCCTGTTTTTTTATCGGTCACTTTCCAAACGATTCCATAGGCTCCACTTCCAACCTTCTTGATAATGTTATATCGCTTCAAGACATGTGCTTAAACTTCCTCTGACATTTTCTTTATAGATTAGCAAAGTTTTCTAAATTTTAATAAACATATTAGAATTCAAAATAAAACACAGCAAAAGTAAGCATTTTACCCATTTTGCCTCCTTCCTTCTTTGAGGTCCCTACTGTTTAAGATTAAGAGATGGATGATAATCCAAAAAGAAGAAAGGATAAATTTAATAAAATAATCATTTTATTATCACTAAGATATCATATAATTAACGACAAGACGGATTTATGACTAAAACCAATGAATTATGGAACAATTTATAGTTTAGTTAACCCCATTTGTAAGCAAAAATATTACAATACTTTGTTGGATCAAAATTTTAAAAATAATTTCGATAAGCAGAAACTGTCTCACTAGCTGTTAAGCGAAACGACTCATTTTGAATTAAGCTTAATTCTTCAAAATTCACATTAAATTAGGACTTACGGATATCTTGACGACGACTATGTTCAAGAATATATAGTTGATGATTTTAAATTGATTTTAGTTGTCCTTTAAATGATGATTATATTGGTCCTTAAGCAGTCAAAATTGTTTTGTTAGGAAGTTGCTTTTGAATAAATTATCCGATCTATTAAACTGTTTCTCTTCTCATTTTTTTTAATTTCAATTAATTAATTACTGAAACATTGATTTTCATTTTTAAAATATATCTATAATAAAATAGGCATCATAAATAAAGAGTAGTAGAATTAAATAATTTTAAAAAGCAGAGTAATTTATAAATATCAGTATAATATATTTCAATAGAATAAAGAAAATATATTCTTGATCAGAAATAAATATTAAGTTTTATATGAATAATATTAATAGCATTTTTATAAAATATAAATAGTAAATATATGACATTAAAATAATCACCTTAGAGTTGAAAATCATATAATTCCCTTATCAATATTATCCTATTTCCTATTTACTTGCTCCATTTAAATATTATATAAACAGTTAAAATCATTATCCAATCATTTCTATTCCTATTATTCTATCTATTAATTATAAGTCCATCCAACAGTACATGTTATCTCAATATTATTTTTTACATTTACATTTGTTGTTGTATGATAGCCGCCACTTGTTGAATTTACACTGGCCTCACTATTATTCCCCTCTTTCTATTTTTCCTTTAAAAGCTCAATCCTTCCTTGCTCACCCACTTGAACCTCCTTCCATCCGCATTATTTCATTGGAATTTCATCATGTATCTCCTTATGAAAAAACTTGATCTATTTTGATCGTTTGGCGGTTCTGGCAATGATTTTAGCTGAAGAGTAGTGGATACTCCACTTGATAGCAGCCTATATAGAGACTTCAATACTTCTTTAACTGATAATCCTTCTAGAAAAATAGATTTTAGGAAACTGTATTTATGTGGATTGGAAATGTTAGATTCTTTCTTGTTTCGGACATATACTTTTGAAAATTTAGTCATAGAGTAAGTTTATTTTATAATTATAGAATTGATTTTTTGCTTTTGATTTATTGGTGAAATTCTAGAATTTTAAGAGAATGATAATATATCACAAAACTTTCTTAAATATGATGCCTGATGACTTTAAACATAATTGTTATTTAATCTATTTAAACTTCAGTATCTTAAGCTTACATTTCAGGACAAACTTCAAAAAAACATCAGTACTCATTAATGTCCTCGATTTATCAAAAATATTATCAAAGAAAAACATGACTCAAAAAGTATGTTTTATCTTCATCGATTCGTCTATTTTTCTTAGAATCAAGTAAAATATTACATTTATTATATATTATGTTATAGAAAAATAGAAGGTCTTTTCAATCGGGTAATTTAAAATTCAAATTAATTAAAAAATTTTTTATTGATATTTTAAGACTTTATGGTCATAATAACTCATCTTTTGAACTAAAATTATTTATCATTCAAAAAAACATCTTTTTATATTATTGTTTTAGTGCTATTGATAAAAAATTATTTTTATGTTCTTTTTTTCTCATGTTTATCATAGTTGTCAAGATTAAATTATTTCTTTAAATATTATTTTTCTTTATTATTTAATTTGATATTTTTAATAGTCAACATTAACAGTTATAATTGAATGCTAAGAAGCCTGCTAAACCCTCTGGACTAACAAAGTCAAGAGCTTCCGAAGCTTAAATGTGCTTTCCACCCATAGTAACTCCTCACAAACTTCTGTAAAGCAAAAGAATGTCTTCTACCTTTATGTCCTGCCTGCATCAAAATACATATCAACGAACATATCAACATGCAGACCAATCCTCAACTCTAACAGATTAACGATTCCATTCGAGGACTTCATTAGCAGCTATAAAATTATAGTTAGGAGTTGAATAGCATCTATAAGCAGATGGTAAAGTTGTATTAATGAAGGCATAAGTGTAAACAAATATTGACTCATTCAGATTGTCTGTAAAGAATAAGATATAAAATGTAAAATACAGTCTTATTTCATCTATTTAAGATCATTTTAAAAAGATGTAGCAGACCATAAACCAAAAGATTAATGACTCTAAGTATATTAAAAATCTATCTAAATTCAAAGATTACACTAAAAAGATGATATTATCATTGAAAAATAGTTAGAGAAACTTTTTTGCTTAACAAAACAAAATTATGAGAATGATGATCAAATTTTAAACAAATAAAATCAGTCAAGAATTGAGTTAATTTTGTCTATAAAGTAAACATTTCATCTTACAACATCATCCCAATCATTTCAACATCAATCTCACTGAAAATATCACACAAATAACTCTAGAAAATATCAAAAATTGTTGTAATTTAGACTACTAAGAACCAATAATAACCTACCAGCCTAAAGATATAACTCCAATTATTAAAGAACTCTATTAAAAACCAACATAAACAAAATAAAATAAAAATTCTATCATAAAAATAGTACATAAATAGACTCCAATCAGATAAATAAACTAATTCAACACTATTGATAATATCAGACATAATTCTTCTTTGCAAACTATTGAACCTGCCCCAAATAACAAACAAAAACAAAAAGAATAAAGTATATATTAGATAAATTCTACTATCTAACATTAAAATGATTATGTTTTTGTGCAACCCAAACATCTCAACTCGAGAACAAGAAATGAGACTATATCGTATTCATCGGTTAAAGATAATATAGTTAAAGCTACGGATCATTTGAATCAGACCATTGGAAGGACATCGAAAATTGATTCTTGTGTTGATGAAATTAGAGGGAGAAGAAGAAGTATTAGTAAAGGAAAAGGTATTTCTCTTATACAACCTAATTGTGATTTTTAGAATAAAAGAAATCAAAAGAAAAGCTATCTTTCTAGCTAAGGGAACCTCAATTTGGTCAATAGTAAAACAGAATATATCCCCAGAAGATTTAGATGACCTTCTTTTATATTATTTTAGTCATTTTGTTTATGAATGTATTGAATGTTATTATTATTTAATACAACTAACAATAATCTAAGATCTTCTTGACTAAATCAAGATATATTTCACATGTTTTATGTATTGATAAATAACATATTAAATAGGTTAGATATTTATACTAAAATAATCAATTTCGTGGTAGGACTTCTCTTGTTTTTACTTATCTAATTTGTCCAGAAGGATCTCGAATGTATGATACCTTTTGAAGCTTTTCACTTGGTTCAATAAACTTTAATATAAATGTATTCTGTTTCAAACTTGCCTGAAATTCCTTCTGAACTTATTCCTTCAAATGCGAAACCTTTGTTGGATATTCTACTTTCTTTTGAGTTATTACTGAAGACTTTTATTGTAATATTGTTTTCAATAGCTGAGAATTAACCTCTACATTTGGTTTCTTTGGTTATTCTTTCAATTTATATTGTGTTTTTTTGGCTGGAAGTCTTTCTTCTTCAGCAGGAGGGGTAGGTACTGACTTCTCTTCTGGTTTTTCAGTCTTTTTTTATTCTACAACTGGTTTGCTTGATTTATCAACTTTAACTGGTTTTTGATCATTCTTTTTCGTTTGTTAAGGAACAGCTTGAGGCTTTATAGCTTCTTTTTTATCATTCTTAGCTTCAACTTTTTCCACATATTTTTATTTTCTCTATTTAGGTTTTGAAAGAGGTGAATTTTATTGAATATCTTTAGTATGAGTTGGTTGTGGAATTTAGATATCTTTTTTGATAGGTTGTTTTTCTTATTATTTTTCTCTAAACTTTGGCTTCTTTTATTGTTTTGGAGTATCTTCTTTAATTTATTATTTTTATACTTTTTATTGATATTTTAGTTTATGAGAATAGTTGTTTTGATTTTTAAAGTTATCTCTGTATTATTTTTGTTCTCTGATATCATCTTTTTTTCTTTCCCATTTTTATCTTTCTTTTTCTGGATTAAATCTTCTAGCTCTCTCAATCACTAAATCAATCAATATATACAAGCTTTGTCTTCTAAGAAGTGATATTTTTATCTCTAAAAGTTATTTTTTCTATGATCAGATCTTTTATTTTTGGAGTCGACATGTCCTTTTGATTGAATCCATCCGTGATCTTCATTGTTGGCTGTTTGTTTTGAGTTTTTAGCTATGATTTATAGTTTATTAAGGAAAACACTATCAGTATAGAAGCAATCTTTATAGATGTTAAGTAAGGTATCTTCCTAAATGTTAATGATAGTACATCATAGAAAGGAGTAATTTGTTGACCTTTTTCGAGAAGATCTCTAAGTTTAGCATCAACCTTTTGCTGAACCTTAATCTCAACCTCTTCGCTCGAATCACTATCTGACATAAATCAATCACAAAAATATTAAATCAAATATAATATATCCTATTCATCAACTATCATCTTAAAACATCTATTTTATATTCATAAAAAAAATACTTATCTAATTATTAGATACTTAGTAAGAATAATTATCAAATAAATCTTGCTTATTCTATTTTATAACTTATTTCTTAATAATGTAACCCAAAGAAAAAAGAGTACGAGTCCTGAGTGCTAAATATCCTGTAGCTCAAGTATAAAAATCTAGACCGTTTTCAGGTCGATCTAATGCCACTTACAATAGAAAAGAACTTATTTAAAATGTATATCATACTGGAACTCATCGAGGAGTTAGTGCACATTCAAATCAACTTGGAAAATATATATTATTGGGGATGTAGGCTGATAAAGTGTATCAAAAGCAGGGTCCTAAAATAAGCAAACAGAAAGAATAGATGGCATAGTAGATACATTCATTGAAGCAGACTATAAATAAATTGGTGGAGTAGCTTTCTCATGAGAGGGGTAAAGTATAGACAATGAAAAGAAAGAATAGTAAATATTCTAAGGTTTTGACTATGTAGTTTTAGAATGAGAAGCAGTGGGGGACTAATACAGTTAGTAATCATTTAGTAACAGGTATAAAGGCTATGTATGAATCATTGAAATAAAGTATTAAACTCTTTATATTTAGAATATTAACGGAAATGCAAATAATATGACACACTGTTTTCGAATATATCAGCTACTGATTATATCGAAATGAACTGTTATATTAATACTCTTGAATAATCAAATAAAGATCTAAAAAGGAAGATATAGAGTATAGTTCATCATAATTTGCAATTTACTATTGGTAATTAATCTCAAAAACAGGCAGCTTCTTTTATGGTTGCTGAACTGAAGTTATAAAAATAACACCTGAGTGATAAATTAAAAAATATCGAATAAAGTAATAAGATAAATATAGTTAAAAATAAAGATATGGATAAAAAGATATTCTTTTTGTAGAAATTGATTATCTAGAAAGATAATAATTTATATGCTCTGCAAAAGAAAGTCAAACACTATGGACAGTAAAATTAAAAACTTAAAGAACAAATTAATCGTACTAAAAGTTAATTATCATAGTTGTAAAGAAAATATCAATAATAACATGGTAATCATTAGATATTAATTTAACAAATAAATAAAAAATATTAAAGATAAATCGATGAGATAGTAAATGATAAAGATAGAAAGATAAAGAAGTTATAATAGCAGAATGCATATCTTCAGCATAGTATGATTTAGACGAGAAAAGGAAATACTCAACTTAGCATGGAACTTCAATAACTCAAATAGAGTAAACTTAGAAGTCAAATTAAATATTAAAATACTAGTAATACTAGTAATAATAATGATAAAATTATTAATAATATAGTTAAGATTTAAAAAATAAATCAAAATAAATAAAAAGATAACAATAAAGATCCAAATAATTAAGAAATAATAAGAGTGCCTCAAAAAGCTAATAAAAAATATAACTAATCGGCTCTTAAAAAAAGAAAAATACAGCTTTCAGAAGTACTAGATATAGGATAACTCATCAAATATAAAATGATTGCTCAACATATCTCTCTGTAATAGCTCAAAACCCTATTCAACTGCAACCTAGCATCAAGACAATACTAAAACGACTAATGGTCATAACAATATATGACCATGTAATAAGCCATAAACATACTCGTAAACTAACCAATAAATCTATAACAATAAAATGCGATAACTTTATCTCGATATCTGATCGAAGATATCCACGAAGAATATGTTTATTGTGACAAATTGAACTAAAATCATCGGTAAGTAGTAAAATCAATTATAAAAACACTAATCCAATAGTATTAAATAGAATATAATGGTAATACTGAAGAATAGTATCAGAATGTGATAAATAATTACGGATAGAATCTAAAAAATGCTTTGAAGTCTTTATAACCGCATGGATATCTATCAAAAACAAGATTATTCAATGTTTTTAAAAGTCTAGGAATATAAACTTCATAATCTCTTCAAAGATATCTTATAGCTAAATTGGCTTTCAAATCTAAAGATATGAATGAGTTGTCGTATAATGTTTTATTCTGATTCTTTTAATAATTTTAGTTCATATATTTTATTATAATTAAAAACAAATTCAATCATTTACAATTGATTTTTACTTTTAACTTCCCTTAAGAGAAAACTGCATTGTCATCTCTTTGAACTGCTTAGAAGTATTTGTTATCATTTTTGAAAGATCTTTGTTTTGCTACTCGCTCATTTCATATAGTCGACAGTATCTTCCCACTATCAGTCTGACATTTTTGGATGTTATGCCAAACATAACCATGTAATGACAAAAAGAAGCAAGTTGACTAAAAATGATATTTTTTTATCTGAGAATAGTTTATGCTCTGGTTTATATTTTTTGTTTTGTAAAAATAGCCATCTACTAGTAAGTTGTTTCAAAGATAGCTGCCTACCAGAAATCATTTTTCTTCCAAATCTAACAAAAATACACTTATTGGTTCAAATAGATAAGTCTTTTGTGTTTGTCATCATTCCAATAGAAAGTAAATATTAGACCGAGTAATCCTCTTATAATAAAGGTATCATTCTATTTTTGACTTGCTTTTACCATTGTTTTTATAACTTTACTACACATCTTAGCGCAACTACTATTTTTAATCATAACTTCAAGTTGAACTCGATATTCTTCAAGAAAAATAAAACCTACCAACCGATATATATGTTGCTATTACATCATCTTCTCTAAAACATCTATCCTCTTATTTACTTATTCGCTGTCGAACTACTCAACATTCCATAGTTAAGAAAGTATTTTCATTATTATTATGAAGGAATCGAAAATAACTTAGTTTGATAAAGATTGCTATTTTTTATGGTTAGTTTGGGTTATTAAATTTGGTGGTTGTTGAATTTTTATTGTTTATATTAAATCTTTTAACTATTGTTACCAATTTATTGGAATACTAGGAGTCTCATTGTTGTTTTATTATTCTTTCTTCTCTTAGTTCATTTAAGACTTTTATTAGGGTTTTTATTCAGGTTTGTACTAACATTCTTCCTTTTATAATTTGCTTTTTTATTAAGAGTTATTGACTTATTTTTAATTTTATTACTCTTAAGGCTTAAGTTAAGGTTTAGATAAAGGTTCTTTTTATACTTTTTGTTCACCATTTTATTAAATTTTCGGTTCTTTTTATTATTTAAGTTGTTTCCAAATTCCAGCAATGATATCTCTCAACTTTTTATTTTTCTAAATACATCTATTTTTACTTTATTAAATAACATCCAACTAAAATATTCTTCATCAACATGTAACAAAGAATTACTCAACATTGATTTTCCCATTATCTTTTTCTGTTCAATAGTGTACTCGTTACTTTCAGAAATACTACTTCTTTTAGATTATTCTTTATTTTTATCATCAGAAATTATCCTGTTATTAATATTGTCCTTATTCTCATCAACAAATATCTCTGCATCTTTTTGATTATCAAGATATTCCATCTGTTTGCTGATATTCAGAAGATCATATTCAATATTTTTGAACATACTCACCTCAGCTACTATTAACTTACGCATACAATCACTCTGTAAACTAACCTGGTCTCGAATATGAGTCTAAGCCTCGTCCATAACATTTTTTATCTCTCTAAATATCAATAAATATACGTGTTATATGCATTAGTAAATTGATTGAAAGTTTTAACTGATTGAATGTACAATTTTTAATATTATTTGTTTTATTTGATACTTTCTACTGCCTTAGATATCAGTTTGACTTTCTTTTACTGAGGAATACCAGTTGTATACTTCATAATATTCTTTGTTATTATCATTTCCTACATTTCTCGACTGATTCCTTCAAATTTAGACAAAGCTTATTTGTGATTATCCTCTACATTTCCTGCTTCTTTGTAATATCGCTTTATATCTTTCTCCATCTTCTTATGAAAGCTATTCTCCTTTTTATACAAATCAGAACAAATCGATTCTATCTATGTTTTAAGAGATTCAGCTAAATCCAAAGCCTGTCGACTTCTCTGTTCATGTTCGACCTTAAAAGCAGAACATATGTATGAAGTTGCAAGTTCGCTTCCAGGTTTAATATGCTTATCTAGTACTTTACTCAAACTAGTTAAACTTTTAGAGTAGGTAACTTCAATATCAATTCTTTTTTTGAATGCTTCCAGGAAGTCTTCCATCTGCTTTTTTATTGAACCTACGTATTCCACAACATCCTGAGGGTGGGTCTAGATTAGAACCTATTTACTGTGAAGAATTTCGAGAAAAGAGGGAAAGTTGATTCCCTTTTAGGAGGAGCTTAATCGTCCATATCTCTGTGGTATAAATTATGAAATCATGCTTAGTAAAAATTCTTTTAATCCATCAGAATAAATCAATAACTATTTATGGAGATGATCATACATTTTCATTTATTTCCTAGACCATTTCATGTTCCTTCTGATTTTCAAATATCTTCTATTCTGTCTTCTAATTTTGACTGCTTATATTTAATCTATCTTCTTTTACTTCATCTACAACAACAGGATCAATTTTCTATTCTTATTGACTTCTTATAGGAATTATTTCTTCTATTTGAACCACCTTTTACACTTCTTACACTTTTTGAATTTTCATTTAAGCTTTTTACTCTTAGATGTTGTTTTCATTTTAAACTTGAACTTCTTTTAATAATATTTATGACTTTTATTAAGGAGGAGGTTCCAATGGAACCTTTTTCTTTCTTCCTCGCTTCCCTTTGGGTTTAGGAGGGCCTTACTCTTTCTCTTCATCATCCTTAGCATTAGGCCTTCTTCTCTTTTTGATTTTAGTACCTTTTTTCCTGCCTCTTTTTCCTACATAGGAATCTGTAAGGTCAAAATCACTATCAAATTAGTCTCTACCTGAGCTACTTGCCTCGTAATCTTCTTGGTCCTCCGAATCATCAGGTCTATTGAGATCTCCTCCAAAATAATCTTGGTATTTATCCCAAAATCGATCTTTCTTTTGTTTTCCCTTCATGAGTTCTTTCATGCGAGTCCCACGTTTTGAACGGAAGTGCATTGATTTGATAGCTGGTTCTATGACTTCCGAAGACCATCTCTATTAGTTTTCTGATAGATGCTATGCCTAACAATGATCATCTTGGTTGCTTTTTTAATTTTTTAATTAACTTGGAGATTCGTTAGAATCTACTTTGGATTGTTTACGGGATTTTCTACAGATTTTATTTTTTTAATTTTGAATTTATTCCTCCATAGGAACTCAAGACCTACCACTAAATAATCAATTACAAAAAAAAAAAAAAAAAAATTAAATCACACCACAGCGCCTCATTCTTGCGCATTTCTTTATTTAATTATTTTTGATGACAAGAAGGTCTCCATTATTGATAATTTTAACTCCAAATAATTCAATCAATATGAACTTCAAATCGATCATCTTACTACTTGCAACTTTAACACTAATCTCATCTCAATAACCATCAATAATCGACTTCACTCACACTCAACTACTTGAAGAGACCAGCTTTACTGGACTACCTAAAGACAACATCATTATTTCACCAGATACTAAACAATTTTAAAAGTATCATTTCCCCTAAGTCTGTGATTTGAAAGATCAACTGATCATAGGAAATGATAGTTCAACATCAATAGATATCTTTATTAATCTTGACGACTACCTTTAATAGTTGAGAAAAAAGATATTGCATTTGCTAACAAAAGCATAAGAAATCAAAAACTCAAGAAGCTATTTAGATTGTAATTTTTTATTTATTAAGAAATCAGTAAGTATATGGACCTGACTGAATAAGTATCAATAATGGATAAATTTTAAAATTAACTGTAGTTGCTAGCCAAAAGATAATCATAGTTACAACATAGCAAATCTAAAATATAGAGAATGACTCAATAACTTGATGCTAAAATAAAATAATATAACAACAATCCTAAAAATGAACAATTTCAAAGTATCAGTCTAAATTATGAAATCTAAAATTATAAAACTAAACTGATCTATCTGAAAGATCTTAAAGAAAAAAGTATAAGATAAAAATAAGCTTAACCTAATAGAGATTTTACTTAATTTTTTAAAGATTTAGATAAAGATTTAAAGAGTGAGAGTGCACAGATTAATTTCATTGATAACTATTTCAGAAATATGAGTTATCTTAGTCACTTAAAAGAAATGGCTAATAATTTAAGAGATAATTTGGTAGTTGATCAACTTCATATCTAGTATAAAGAATCTTGTTAAAAATAGAAACAAGATATCATATCTAAATCATCATCTCATAAAGAAATTACTTAAACGCTAGCACATCTCAGAGATAAAAAGAAATAATTTGGAAATACGACAAATAAATATTGTTAAGGTGTTGCTCTTAAATTAGAAATGCAAATTAAAAGATTACTAGGAATCATGAATTGGACCTTTGTTTGTGCTGAAGGATTACAAGATCTTAAAAATGCAAATACAGCCAGAAAAAGTTAACTTTAATAAATTTAAAGAAAAATAGCTAATTATGGTCAATAAGGATTCGATAACTATCATGATGAGTATTAAAAGATAAAAGAACTTATCAAAAACAAATATACTCAAATGAAAACCTTTAACATAGGTAATTGAAATATTATTTAGATAAATATAGTCATGATCCACTCTCTATTGATGAACTCATCGCATAATCATAGAAAGGAAAAAAAGAAGCTGAAGAAAAATCGAATAATTTACCAACTTAGGCTCCTGGAGATCATCTGTATGATGAAATAAAGACTTTAGCTGAACTTATAAAGAAGTAAAAAGCTCAGTTTTGTCAAAAATATGGAGAGTATGATTAAAAGCAAAGGAAAATATGGTTTAATTTATACACAGTCGAACAAAGATCTACATATTCTTCAAAAATGAGAGGAGAATACTTGCTAGAAAGCCAAAAATTGAGACAGCTAGAACAATAGTATCTATATTCTAAAGATAAAATAATTGAATAAAGTAAAGATAATTGCCTTTAAAGTGATTCAATTTGATTTTACCATTTGATAACATTTCGAAACATATTTTTATTGATAATATATAAGGATTTAATCAATTATAGCTTTTTTAATGATGAAATCTAGTTTTATAATTTTTGAAGTTATGAGTCAAGAGGGCGCCAATTTGAGCAATGGAATACAAGCTAGTTCACAAGCCATGAACCTGTTCTAATTGTAAGCTCGACTAACAACGTCTCAAACACAATAAGAAATTAGTTATTTTCTATTAATACAGATCGTGTCACAGTCCATCTAGAAGATGCATAAACACAAACTTAACTTAAACTGATGAATTTTACTTCTAGAAATCAAGCTTTTTTGAGAAATAACTATGTGCAGGAATTTAGAAGGCAAAAAAGTCAATTTTCTCGATTTCCAAAGTCAAACAAACATAATCAGATGACTTAAAGAACTACATCAAAAGAAGTTAATTTTGACAAGTATATAATTTATCACAGAAATCGTAAAATTTCAAAACTTCCTCAAAAATTAATGTTTTAAGTGAACATAAAATAAAACATCCAAAATTTTCCTTCAATGATAATGATAAAATGGTAATAAGTCAATGAACAATATTTTATTGAAATAAAACAAGAGAAAGACCTTACTCGTGTGAAATCTGACAATTTAATGCATTATCAAAACAACTATTCTTAAGACAATTAAAATTAAACTGTTCTATTTACCTTTGAAAAGTTCTACAACAAATGTTATATGTAATAATAAAATAATCTAGGACATCTATACTGCATTGCATTTTCAACATAAAAAAATTTACAAATTAGTTACGAATCCGGTGTTTTGGTAATAATTTAAACTCATTCATGTCTGCTCTATCAGAATTAATTAATAAAATAAGCTCTTTTAAAAAATCGAAATACATGTACTAACTTTCTTACGAAAACCTAATGATTTGCATGAGAAATAAGTTTGAACAACTGAAAGGATATAACCAGAAAGATGCTTTAGAATTTTTCAATTGTTTTGAAAATTTATTATCAGAAAATGATAACCATCTTTCAGAACTTTTTTCGATAAGACTTTTGTATGAACTAGTTTGTACAAGATGTAAGAATAAACGTGAATACTTATCATTGGAAACTTCTTTAAGCCTTTTTTATAACTTTGAAAATGGTAAATTATAATAACTTATAAATGATTATCTCAAAAACATAGAAGTTGAATCAAACTGTTCTTATTGCGGAAGTAATTTTATTTATTACTAAGATAAAACGGCCTTAAAGTCAACTAAAATACATAAATTGCCCTAAGTCTTAGTTCTTCAAATCAATAGAACTTTATCCCATTCTACCAAACATAACTATTGGCTTATTGCCCCTTTTTAGTTAAATTTTATATTTCCTTACACAGAATCAAAATATGTACAGTACGAGATGAATAGTTTTATTGATCATAAAGGTTCAACAGTATATGAAGGACACTATATCTCAAACTGTCTCAAACCCAATCAATGCTGGTATGAATTTAACGATCTAAAAGTAACAAAGCAAATTTTTGGAAAAGATTTTGTATCGAGAAGAGATTCTTATATATACTTTTATACCAAAAAAACTTGATCTATTCAATAACTTGATTCAATATTTAATTCTTATTTTATTAAATGAATAGTTTTTTTTGTTTATGTTATCGACTTTGAATATTAAAGGTAAAATAAATCATTTTTGTTCATAAACTATTCATATAATAAATTGATCATTCTTACACCTGATATGCACTTTGCTTTGTTTATGATATTCCCATTTCAGGGATTACCTTATTTGCTCCCAGATATATCTCCTTCTACTCTAAAGTTTTTCTCACTTAAGCTGTTGTTAGCACTTTATCTTTTTTTGACTTATTTGCCTTTAATATATTTTTGAGATCGCCCGCCAAACTATTCAATGAATATTCTGAAAAAATACCCAATAGGTTGTAAAACACTTAGTCATTGGTTTAGACACCAACTGACTAGCAAACTCTTTTGGTGAGACTATTGGGTATGACTCCTTTAGTTCTACTTGACTCGATGAGGATGGAATGGACAAGTTTATCGATTTGTATTTATTCTTTGCCTTAGTAGTTGAAATCTGGCAGTGGTTCCATGATTGGGTCTTGTATTTAGTCGTCTTAGTAGTTTTAGTCCATCTTCAAGTGATTGCTAAATATGAATATAATATGAATATATATCAGATTAGGATTCAATTTTATTTGAATTGCAGGTAAATCAGGCCACAAAATTACGACTATCTTATGCTTTTAAAAGTATATACGCTTCTGACATCTTTGATGATCGAATAGTTGCATTTGGCTATTATTTAACTATTATTCAGTAGCTATAAGCTACCATCTAAATACTATTAATTGTGAGTGAGTTGAAGACCTAGTTGATATTTTTATTTAGTCTATTATCGATTGATATATAATTCATAGAGTTGGTTCTAGTTATTGTATGATATTTTTAATTTTGGTGCAACTAGTTTTATATTTAGATGGCATTCTGTTGCCTAAATGCAACCTTAAAATCCCTATACTGTCATCTAGTAACGCATATACTATATCTTAGTCTTTTCTTTTTATTTCAACATATCTACTTGATAGTTTAATTATTCTTTGTTTTTGATAATCTCACTTGATTTGATTTTAGTAGGTGACTATATTTTAGATATTTAATTATTAGAATATAATTGATGATTTGATTTATGAGGTTATTATTTATGTTGAGGTTGGTTGATATTAGAAATGAAGAAATCATCATCTTAATCCCACTAATTATATATATTTTTAACTATTTATTTCTATTACTATTATTTCTTACTTTTCTATATTATTTTTTACTGATTTCTTTTCAAAAGATGTGTCTTGATAGTTTAATACGTTATTTTTGAGTTAGACTATTTTATTTTATTGAGATACTGCTCTATAGAACTAAATTATCTCATTATTAACTTGATTCCCACTTTCTAATATATTTTTTTAGCCTCTTGAAACTCTATCTCCCCATCAAAAACAAAACCCTCCAACTACTAATTCCCACCCATCTAAATAGCCCTATACAACTAAGATAAACAATACCTGCCCATTTGATTATCATCAATATATTTTTATTTAACCTGATTATCCATTAAAAGACCATAAATAATATCATACAACATATTGATATTGGCCATATCATTAGAATTAGGTAATATCTATTCCAAAATAGTATCTATTTTTATTTACTATATGCCCAACTAACACAAGATATCAAATAAGATATTTTTATCAATAAAATTGTAAAGAAGATGAGCTTTGCATTTTGATTTCAACATCTGGAATATTTATTCGTTTTTGAAATCTGATAAGATATGTTTAAGTTGCTATTGGTATTATTTGGTTAATGATTTTGATATTTTCTGGTATTTTATTTACTGTTTTATGTTTTATAGTTTAAATGTCTGTCTGCTGTCAAGTTGATTGTTGTTTTTATTTGGAAATTGAATGGTTTATTCTTGTAAATATTTTTACATTGTTTTACTTAAAAATTAATTTTATATCTACATCTTGCTTTCTTGTTCATCTTATTATTCATCTGGAAGTTCTTGCTGCAATAATTATACTTAATTCTTTTTAGATAAATGAATAATATCTGATTTTTATGCTAAAATATCTACCTATTCTTTGTCTATTTGTTTTTATGTGTCCATCTAACTATTATCGACTTGTATTTACACTTCTTTCTTTGATTTGTTTTACTTTACATAAATTCCCAGGTGACTTTCTACCTATATTGCCTTTTTAGGTATATCATGGAATGGATCTTTTCTTGCTTGATTGAGAAGGTTTTGAACTTGGCTAATAGTTCCATAACATAGCTTTACTCTATATGGACATTTATTTGATCCACCTTTGTAGTATGAAACTGATCTATTTTCATCATAGAGAAAAATTGGTTATAGAGAGGTATTTATCATGTTTTGATTGGTATTTTTAATAGGTTTTAAATTCACTTAAGAATATCCGAAGAGTTAATTATTATCACTCCATAGTTATATCACTATTCTTTATGGAGTTTTCAGGTTTGAAGAACGATTATGAGGAAAAATATTAATATGTCTATTATTGGCAAGTTAAGCTATTCTAAATTATATTTTTTATTTAGTTAGAGGAATTTGATAACGACATATTTTGCATTGACTACCAAATTCACTTAAAGCTAAATAAATTTGTATTATTTATAAAGGTTAATCTGACTCTTTCTTTTTATGAGATTTATCACTGCTTTTAAATTTATTTTAAACTATTTAACTTGAATATTTCTAGAAAGAAGACTACCTACTATTAGGTCTTTGATTCATATTGACAAGAGGATTATGAGTAGTGTTCATCAAGTAGTTGGGTCGACTTGAAGCGAAAGAATCTTTAACAGTATATGATAGAATAGGTTGCATGTGAGAAGGTGAGTAGTGAGAACTATTGGGAGTAGGATATTTTGGAGGCTTTTCAATGCTTCTTTTCATTTATATCTTTTATAGACTGCTAGTTTTGAGTAAGTTGTTAAGAGAGTTTATTTTGTTCACGTTTTATTTTGCTTTTGACGATTGAATTTAATTATTTTATAAATATCTACTTGAATCATACGGTTTGTTTTGAAGTTATGCTATCATTTTATCAATATCTTCTTATAATTATTTCTAATCTTCTGCTTATTGTTTTTCATATTTATTAGGACTATTTCTAGGCAAAATATGGCTTTATTTATGCTAGAATATATTTTAAATAGTCTTTTTCGGTGGTTTAATAGTTTAAGGCTATTCTTAATCAATAGAATGTGGCAAGCTTAGTGATGAAGGCAGTGGTGATATCTACTAGATAACAAGTATATCTTAAAAATTGATAAGATTCTATTGATAAATTATCCTATGTATATCTTAATTGAAATCTAGCTTGATTTATGTTTATACTTACCCTATCTGTCTGTTATTTCTATCATAAATATATGATTTTTGTGTTGTACTAGCAAGATAACTTTTATTAGTAAATAAATAATCTATCGAATTATTGAATGCATTCAGAACTTGACTACTAGGTAGTAGATCTATATTCAATTATGCTGTAAATATATTTTGTGGGTTACTAAAGATAAGAGAAATCGTTCTGCAATCGGTAAGATAAGAATAGAAATGCCATAAATTAGTTGCTATTTGATAGTTTATACTAAGAGGTGTTGAAGTTATGTTAGTTTGATATTTATTTCTTGAGTTGCCAAAGAAATGGGGTTAGATTGAGTTAAGGGGTGCTCTTGATGTTATTTTTGTGATTTTCAGATTGAAACAACCATAGTTATGAGTATTTTTATGGTTGAAGTTAGGAGGCAGATGCATTTAAATTATCAAAACCAAATTTATAATTTTTTAACTTTAATATACTCAAAAATAACTTTAAAATTAATCATGATTTTTAAATATTAAAAGAATAAAATGAAATAGTTTTTTTTATTGATGTTCTTTATAATAATAAATAATATTAATGTCAGACAAAGATGATGGAGATCCTTTTAGAGAATACGAAAATATGCTAGGAAAATCTGATCCTCAAACTAACATGAATACACTCACCTCAACTGAAATCGTAGATAGAGTTTCTTTTGTTTCAGGTCAGTAATCCAAAACAATCAATTCTAGACAAGCATTTATCCCATAAAAAAATTAAACAAGAATTGTCAATTAGATGAGTCCAGTTAGTAGATATGCTGATTAGACCATAAAAAGAGGTCTTCAAAACCATTTTTTATCTCCTCAAGCAGACAGAAGAAGTCAGAGTAAAAGCGATATTCGAATGAAGATATTGATATAGAACAACAGGTTGAAAACTAATATCGAAACTATGAAGAAATAAATCGAGCATCACAAATTGAATGAAGTAAAAATAGTGCATGTGTTGAAGTAGAGCAAGTAAAAAATATCAGAACATAAACAAATAATAAAAGACAAGAGTCGGAAAATAGCCTAAATAATGAATGAAAATATGGATTTAAAGTCTTAAAGAGGTGAATTATAGTAAAAGATAAGTCAGTTGAATTCTTATGCGAATTGGCAGGAAGGTCAGATCCGTGAGTTGAAGAAATAATTGAACGATAGGTAGAAATAGAAGATGTAGTAGGGATATTTACAAAGCAAAATAGACAAACTTGAAAATGTTCTCCAAAAATACTAAAATGAATTAATGCAAGTCTAATAAAAAAAATCAAGAGAGATGAGTTTATCTAGTCACTAATAACTAACTTCTAATTAAAATTTAACTGAATAGTATGGTGATAAATGGGGTTCTGGAAATTAACTTAAAATCCAAGATGTGGAAGGGATTATGCAAAGATAAGCAGTTAATGATTAAGATTAAATCAATTAGGTTATTAGTAGTTTGAAGACAAGAGTCAATGAGTTGGAACAGGAGTTAGAAGTGGCTAATAAAAATTTAAAATTGAGGTCTAATTAATTACAATAATAAAACAAAGAAACTTTATCAAAATTATAAAATTTGTAGGATTAAGTAGGAAGTCATATAAAGAAGTCAATAAATTTAGATTAACAACTTAAAATAAAAGATTACTAGATATAGTAATTGAATCAATAACTATTAAAAATAAAATAAAAGTTGAATAAAAGTGAATAAATAGAAAATATTTTAGACAAAAAATATCAAAGATAAATCGAATAATTAAGCATTATTCTTCAAAGTAAATAATAGATGATACTCGATTTAAACAACAAAATCCAATAAAAATAAACTTTCCATAAAAAGTAAACTTAATAATGGTAGATATCTGTATTCTAGAAAGAGTAACAACTATCTCGATAATGGAAATAATTAAACAAAAAGTTATAATAAATAAACACAAGAAATAATCATTTATAAAACGTTATCTAATAATATCAACAAAAAATACAAAGTTACTAATTATAAAAACATTTACAAGAAGATAAAATAAAAATAGCTGAAAAACATATAAAATAAAAACAAATTATCTAATAATAAAAATAAGCCATTGAAAAATAATATATAATTTTAAAATAATAAAAAATAACATTAGAATAAACACTTTAAAAATAAAAATAAATAAAAAATAATTTATAATTGAAAATAACTTAATTATAAATATAGAATAAAATTATTTAGTCCTCAAAAAATGATAAAGAAATTGAAATGGATAAATTTCGAATATAAATATAATAATTAAAAACTTTAATCAATGGTTTAGGTAGAAATTATTAAAATAATTAACATAAAGGTCAAAGAGTTATTCAATAACAATAAGAATAATCAGAAAGTAGCATCTAAAATGATATAATAAGTCGTCAAATTAAATAAATTTAAAATGTGGCATAAAATATCAATAAAATTAGAAGATAATAATTTGGGTCTAGACCTCTTCAGGAACAAGAAGAATTAGATGAAGATATATAGTTGATTGGTAATAAAGATAAAAATGGTCATTTATATCATAAAACATCTCCTTTAAAAGAACAATAATAGTTGGAATATCCATAAGAAATTTTATAATAAAATTAGATTAATATGAAGCTAAAGAAATTGACAGATGAGAATGATTTTTTCCGAGGGGAATTAATTAAACAATAATAAAAGTTTAACAAAGAATTAAAATTGATAAAAAATATTATATAATAAAAAGAAAAATAAATTAAATAGTGTCAAAATAAAGAAGAAGAGTGTGAAAAAATAAATCAAAAATATCAAGAATAATTACAAAAAAATATTTTAATCATAGAAAGAATAAATGATGAAAAATATAAATTAATCTGTGATAAAGATAAATAAAGATAAAAGAAATATCAATTGTAAGAAAAGGTAGAAAATCTCAGAAAAGAACTTAATAAGTATGTTGAAACTAACTAAAGTCTGAGTCAAGAGAAGATATTACTTGCTACAGAAGTTTAGAACTTGAAAAATAAGATCAGAGATATTGATGTGAATAGTAGTACTTAGCTTTAAGGAAGTAACAAAAAGAATCTCTAGCTTCATGAAGAAATAGAAAATCTCAGAAAAGAACTTAATAAGTATGTTGAAACTAACTAAAGTCTGAGTCAAGAGAAGATATTACTTGCTACAGAAGTTTAGAACTTGAAAAATAAGATCAGAGATATTGATGTGAATAGTAGTACTTAGCTTTAAGGAAGTAACAAAAAGAATCTCTAGCTTCATGAAGAAATAGAAAATCTCAGAAAAGAACTTAATAAGTATGTTGAAACTAACTAAAGTCTGAGTCAAGAGAAGATATTACTTGCTACAGAAGTTTAGAACTTGAAAAATAAGATCAGAGATATTGATGTGAATAGTAGTACTTAGCTTTAAGGAAGTAACAAAAAGAATCTCTAGCTTCATGAAGAAATAGAAAATCTCAGAAAAGAACTTAATAAGTATGTTGAAACTAACTAAAGTCTGAGTCAAGAGAAGATATTACTTGCTACAGAAGTTTAGAACTTGAAAAATAAGATCAGAGATATTGATGTGAATAGTAGTACTTAGCTTTAAGGAAGTAACAAAAAGAATCTCTAGCTTCATGAAGAAATAGAAAATCTCAGAAAAGAACTTAATAAGTATGTTGAAACTAACTAAAGTCTGAGTCAAGAGAAGATATTACTTGCTACAGAAGTTTAGAACTTGAAAAATAAGATCAGAGATATTGATGTGAATAGTAGTACTTAGCTTTAAGGAAGTAACAAAAAGAATCTCTAGCTTCATGAAGAAATAGAAAATCTCAGAAAAGAACTTAATAAGTATGTTGAAACTAACTAAAGTCTGAGTCAAGAGAAGATATTACTTGCTACAGAAGTTTAGAACTTGAAAAATAAGATCAGAGATATTGATGTGAATAGTAGTACTTAGCTTTAAGGAAGTAACAAAAAGAATCTCTAGCTTCATGAAGAAATAGAAAATCTCAGAAAAGAACTTAATAAGTATGTTGAAACTAACTAAAGTCTGAGTCAAGAGAAGATATTACTTGCTACAGAAGTTTAGAACTTGAAAAATAAGATCAGAGATATTGATGTGAATAGTAGTACTTAGCTTTAAGGAAGTAACAAAAAGAATCTCTAGCTTCATGAAGAAATAGAAAATCTCAGAAAAGAACTTAATAAGTATGTTGAAACTAACTAAAGTCTGAGTCAAGAGAAGATATTACTTGCTACAGAAGTTTAGAACTTGAAAAATAAGATCAGAGATATTGATGTGAATAGTAGTACTTAGCTTTAAGGAAGTAACAAAAAGAATCTCTAGCTTCATGAAGAAATAGAAAATCTCAGAAAAGAACTTAATAAGTATGTTGAAACTAACTAAAGTCTGAGTCAAGAGAAGATATTACTTGCTACAGAAGTTTAGAACTTGAAAAATAAGATCAGAGATATTGATGTGAATAGTAGTACTTAGCTTTAAGGAAGTAACAAAAAGAATCTCTAGCTTCATGAAGAAATAGAAAATCTCAGAAAAGAACTTAATAAGTATGTTGAAACTAACTAAAGTCTGAGTCAAGAGAAGATATTACTTGCTACAGAAGTTTAGAACTTGAAAAATAAGATCAGAGATATTGATGTGAATAGTAGTACTTAGCTTTAAGGAAGTAACAAAAAGAATCTCTAGCTTCATGAAGAAATAGAAAATCTCAGAAAAGAACTTAATAAGTATGTTGAAACTAACTAAAGTCTGAGTCAAGAGAAGATATTACTTGCTACAGAAGTTTAGAACTTGAAAAATAAGATCAGAGATATTGATGTGAATAGTAGTACTTAGCTTTAAGGAAGTAACAAAAAGAATCTCTAGCTTCATGAAGAAATAGAAAATCTCAGAAAAGAACTTAATAAGTATGTTGAAACTAACTAAAGTCTGAGTCAAGAGAAGATATTACTTGCTACAGAAGTTTAGAACTTGAAAAATAAGATCAGAGATATTGATGTGAATAGTAGTACTTAGCTTTAAGGAAGTAACAAAAAGAATCTCTAGCTTCATGAAGAAATAGAAAATCTCAGAAAAGAACTTAATAAGTATGTTGAAACTAACTAAAGTCTGAGTCAAGAGAAGATATTACTTGCTACAGAAGTTTAGAACTTGAAAAATAAGATCAGAGATATTGATGTGAATAGTAGTACTTAGCTTTAAGGAAGTAACAAAAAGAATCTCTAGCTTCATGAAGAAATAGAAAATCTCAGAAAAGAACTTAATAAGTATGTTGAAACTAACTAAAGTCTGAGTCAAGAGAAGATATTACTTGCTACAGAAGTTTAGAACTTGAAAAATAAGATCAGAGATATTGATGTGAATAGTAGTACTTAGCTTTAAGGAAGTAACAAAAAGAATCTCTAGCTTCATGAAGAAATAGAAAATCTCAGAAAAGAACTTAATAAGTATGTTGAAACTAACTAAAGTCTGAGTCAAGAGAAGATATTACTTGCTACAGAAGTTTAGAACTTGAAAAATAAGATCAGAGATATTGATGTGAATAGTAGTACTTAGCTTTAAGGAAGTAACAAAAAGAATCTCTAGCTTCATGAAGAAATAGAAAATCTCAGAAAAGAACTTAATAAGTATGTTGAAACTAACTAAAGTCTGAGTCAAGAGAAGATATTACTTGCTACAGAAGTTTAGAACTTGAAAAATAAGATCAGAGATATTGATGTGAATAGTAGTACTTAGCTTTAAGGAAGTAACAAAAAGAATCTCTAGCTTCATGAAGAAATAGAAAATCTCAGAAAAGAACTTAATAAGTATGTTGAAACTAACTAAAGTCTGAGTCAAGAGAAGATATTACTTGCTACAGAAGTTTAGAACTTGAAAAATAAGATCAGAGATATTGATGTGAATAGTAGTACTTAGCTTTAAGGAAGTAACAAAAAGAATCTCTAGCTTCATGAAGAAATAGAAAATCTCAGAAAAGAACTTAATAAGTATGTTGAAACTAACTAAAGTCTGAGTCAAGAGAAGATATTACTTGCTACAGAAGTTTAGAACTTGAAAAATAAGATCAGAGATATTGATGTGAATAGTAGTACTTAGCTTTAAGGAAGTAACAAAAAGAATCTCTAGCTTCATGAAGAAATAGAAAATCTCAGAAAAGAACTTAATAAGTATGTTGAAACTAACTAAAGTCTGAGTCAAGAGAAGATATTACTTGCTACAGAAGTTTAGAACTTGAAAAATAAGATCAGAGATATTGATGTGAATAGTAGTACTTAGCTTTAAGGAAGTAACAAAAAGAATCTCTAGCTTCATGAAGAAATAGAAAATCTCAGAAAAGAACTTAATAAGTATGTTGAAACTAACTAAAGTCTGAGTCAAGAGAAGATATTACTTGCTACAGAAGTTTAGAACTTGAAAAATAAGATCAGAGATATTGATGTGAATAGTAGTACTTAGCTTTAAGGAAGTAACAAAAAGAATCTCTAGCTTCATGAAGAAATAGAAAATCTCAGAAAAGAACTTAATAAGTATGTTGAAACTAACTAAAGTCTGAGTCAAGAGAAGATATTACTTGCTACAGAAGTTTAGAACTTGAAAAATAAGATCAGAGATATTGATGTGAATAGTAGTACTTAGCTTTAAGGAAGTAACAAAAAGAATCTCTAGCTTCATGAAGAAATAGAAAATCTCAGAAAAGAACTTAATAAGTATGTTGAAACTAACTAAAGTCTGAGTCAAGAGAAGATATTACTTGCTACAGAAGTTTAGAACTTGAAAAATAAGATCAGAGATATTGATGTGAATAGTAGTACTTAGCTTTAAGGAAGTAACAAAAAGAATCTCTAGCTTCATGAAGAAATAGAAAATCTCAGAAAAGAACTTAATAAGTATGTTGAAACTAACTAAAGTCTGAGTCAAGAGAAGATATTACTTGCTACAGAAGTTTAGAACTTGAAAAATAAGATCAGAGATATTGATGTGAATAGTAGTACTTAGCTTTAAGGAAGTAACAAAAAGAATCTCTAGCTTCATGAAGAAATAGAAAATCTCAGAAAAGAACTTAATAAGTATGTTGAAACTAACTAAAGTCTGAGTCAAGAGAAGATATTACTTGCTACAGAAGTTTAGAACTTGAAAAATAAGATCAGAGATATTGATGTGAATAGTAGTACTTAGCTTTAAGGAAGTAACAAAAAGAATCTCTAGCTTCATGAAGAAATAGAAAATCTCAGAAAAGAACTTAATAAGCATGTTGAAACTAACTAAAGTCTGAGTCAAGAGAAGATATTACTTGCTACAGAAGTTTAGAACTTAAAAAATACAATTACAGATTTTTAGCTCAATAAGAATTAATTAGAGGGAAGCCACAGAAAATTAGAAACTGAAACAGCAACTTTAAAAGGATAATTAAATTATTTGCGTAAATAAATATAGGATAAAAAAAGTTAGCTTTCTAAATCTCAAATTTTACTCCAATAATAGGTGATATAAAAAACAAAATTAGGATATCAGTGTTCGCTTTTGTAATAAAATTTTAAGAAGGTTAAAGAGGAAATGGAATATCTATCATTAGAAAAAGAAGATAAATAAAGTTTAATGAAAAAACTAGTCGAAAATTCTTAAAAACTTTAATCTTTATCACAACAAAATTAAAATTTGAATAACGCTATCAGCAATCTCTAAAAAGAGCATCTAATCAAAATGGACAATTAAAGATAAGAGCAAAGAGATCACTATCTTTAGATGTAAAGAAAATATTCTAAAGAAGTTGAATAGCTGTATGAACAACTATCTATAATTAGAACAAAAAAAGATCATCTAAAATTGTAATTAGACTAATCAAAGAAGATATAAAAGTAATTGAAAGAATAACTATAAAAATTAAAAGATCGGACAAAGAAAGATCAATCATGGCTTAACGATTACTAAAATTAAAGAGGAGAACTAACTGATAAAATATTGCAACTGACTGAATAAAATAATGAATATAGTGAATTAATATAAAATTTAAGAAACGATTTAATGACAAAAATGATCAGATATATGAATACAAAGAACAATTATAGAAAATAAGTTAATAATCTAGAAAGTAGGACCAAATGGATCAAATAAATAGCTACACATGTCAATTTAACTTGATAAATAGGCTTTATAAATTATGGTAGAAAAGATGTAAGCTATAAATAAACAAATAATGGCTAAAAATTAAATACTCCAGAATCAAATCAACTAAAAAATTAGAACTGAAAGATAAATGATTGATAAATTGTAGCATTATAAAGGAAGATAAACCAGATAAAGAAATAATTCTACTGATAGCTGGGTTTCAAGAAGTAAAGCTTTTTCTGATGAAAAAAGTCAAAATCTTCATAATTAACTCTAATCTTTAAAGATGAAACTAGAGTCAGCTGAAGCCTACATTCTTCAGTTAGAAGACGACTGCAAAGTGATGAATGAAAATCAGGAAGATTCTCATCTGTAATTAACATTAAAGAAAAACCAAACTCTTTAAAAATAGGTTGATGATTTAAAGATGAAAGTCGAATATCAATAAGCCTATATAGATCATTTAGAAGCAGATAATATAAAAAATTCAATTATATCAAGACGAAGCGGAACATAAAAAAGAAATAAACGTCTATCTGTTGATAAAGACAATTCTGTGATATCAATCGAACAATCAAATCGATTTTCAAAGGACTCAAATGAATAGATGGTATTGAAGGTGAGTTGGATTAATGAATTTATAGAAAGTTATAGGAAAGATTCTTTATCAATGGAAGTAGAAGAAGATTTCAGGAAGAAATTGAATAATCCTGTATTAGATCAATTGCTTAATACTGTTTTTTATAAGTTGTAAAAAGATACAAATAATATCAGATAAAAATAACATTAAATAGCTGAGTTATAAATGGAAAATTAACAATTTCAAGAGGAACTTAAAGCAAGTCGTATGAATCTTTAAAATTTATATAAAAAATTATAGCAGTACGATAATATTTAGAAAAAATATGATTAAACAAGGAAAATGTTAGAGTAATCTTTAATGTTAAAATTGAAAAATGAAGCTGATATAGCTTAAAATAAAAGATATATTTAAGAATTATAAAGAAAGAATTCATTTAGTTTTTTGGATCATAAATTAAAGATGTCAAAAGAAAGTTCTGCTTAAAATAAAGATAAATAGAAATAGGTACTTTCTATTTTAAAGGAATAAAACTAATAAAATTAAGAAAATTCTTCTAATTCAGTAATGGAAGCAGATTAATAATCAGAAATGCCTTCAGAAATACATCATTCGAAAGAGTTTAGTAAGAGTGTATAAAAAAAGAATGAGAAAGAGACGAAATTATTGAAGATGGGCAAATTTATATCAATTGAAAATCATTTAGGTTTAGAAGATAGAAATATGTCTATCAAATTTTTAAGTAGTATTTTGGATGAAATAGACCAAATATAAAATTAGGTGGCTTATATTCACCTTGATTTAGAATAAAAAGGATAAATTCTTCAACAATTACTTTAAAAATAAAAATAAAAATCTTAAAAATAAATCGATCAGCCTTCTAATGAAAATAAATAACATATAAAAAGTTAAATTTCTATTTAAAAAGAAAAAGAAAGCCTAAAGATATAGTAAGATAATAGTTAAATACAGAAACAACCAATGAAGTAAATAAATTATTTTTTATAACTTTTGAAGTTATAAGATGAGAATTTCCAATAACTAATTTCATAAATATCTAACTAACAAATAAAAACAATAAAAAAGAAACTTTAATAAATAACATAGTAAAGATACGATGACTGCATAGATTTTTTAACTAATTAAGAATCCTTGATTTTAGATATTTTGAATATGTCAGAAGAGGAAAGCATGAACCATCAAACTATGGAAAGACTTGCAACAAGATTTACCAGACTATAAATAACACATATTATAACTAATTCTCATAATAAGATATAAGCAAGAAAAACTCTAAGAAAAGTACTAAATGAAGAACCTGCCAGAAGTGAAATTTCTGATTAAAACGATTTTTCTCCTGATCCAGATAAAATGCTATAAATAAGAGAAAGCATCTTTGCTTATCCAACTGAATTAAGTCTATCAATGCACAATCATCTCCTACATATACTTTCTGCACCAACAAGACACGTATTTTATGATTTTATTTAACAATTTTACAAAGGATTGAAAATGTTTGAAGATAGAATAGCTGAGTAGGCTTCTGAGAGTGCCAGTCGATCCGATAGTAATTCGAAGTTGATGGCTAAACTGTTGGAGGATTCAATGGCTTAGTTGGAGTTCAAGGAGATGCAGAAGTTCAGTGTAGTTGATTTTAAGAATTTGAAGTATCGTTCTAGTTCTTGTAAGGTGAATGCTAAGAGCAAAGGTTGAATACTCATTTTATATTATTTAATTATGGAACATAGTCAATCTTTTAAATAAAACTCTATGAAAGAGTAGATTTTCACTACTGCCAACTTTTGCATCAAACACTGTAAAACAATCAATAAAAGTAACATTACTATCGGCTAGGCTCAATGTTTGGGTATTTTTAATGTTATAAAGAGAACTGTGGATATAATCGAGCATATTTGGGATCTTATTTCAAATAAATTTTCAATGGAACAATAGCTCATACGATGGCAAGTCTAGGAGTTGATTCTGGATAAGTTTGATTGATTTGTATTTGATGGATAATATAATAATTAAACGAAAAGATGAAGTGCAGAGGATATGCTTTGTCCTATCTTTTGATATTATTCAGTTTATCTTGGGGCATTGTGGGATATTACTGCGGATCTCGATGCTACTCTAATTCATATTGCTCCTCTTCTAATGCCGCTAGTTGCACTGCTTGTAAATCTACATACTTCAGCAGTACCAGTTGTTCTTCAAGTATCAGGTCAGCTTACTCATTAGTGGAATATGTTACTTCTCCAACAAATATTTCATCGATGTATACTATTTCTACTGATAACAACGCTTTGACTTGCACCGGAGCTGGCAGAACCTATTCTTTTCATAACACAATGGTCGGTGGAGACTATCTTTATCGTTGGATACCCATTACTCAACCTCACTATCAGATTATTATTCGTTTCGCAGTTGCCTACATTGGATCCTGGAGCGCCAACAATGACTATCTATTACTACAAATGAATGACACCCTTCAAACATATGACGTCAATATCACTTATACATGTGCACTATCTACATCAGGAACTGATCCAGTATGTATCTAATATCAACCTTCAAAAGTCAATGCTTTTAACCAAATGGACTGCATGCAGAATCATTAGTTCACCTATGACCACAACACTACTTAGATGCTGTTCAACCTCTCATCTCTGAGTAGCTAACGAGATTCAACAATGAAATTTTGGGCTCTTTTCGATATCATGATTCTCACTGTTAATTGCCATGCTTCATGCACTAAATGCTACTCAAACACAGCTACTACTTGCTTTGCCTGTGCTGATAATTTCTACTATCTAGCTAACAACACTTGTCAGAGTGGTTGTGCAGGTATGTTGATTTTACCTGCCTTAAACAACAGTTTGACAGGCTAGTGTGTCTCTTCGTGTCCTCAGGGATACTATTCCGATGGAACGACTTGTATGAATTGTCCATCTGGGTGTTCGGTTTGTACTAGTGCGAACGATTGCACTATTACAACTAGCGATGCTGAATAAACATTATGGAGTAAATATCTAACTTTATGGGTGAGTTTGATGATTCTTGGAGGATTAGTAGTTTTTGCTTTTATCTGGAGAGCATTATTCTATCAAGTTCCTTTAGCTAATGTTGAAAAAGTACCCATTAATAGAGAAAGTCGACATAACATTGATGACTAAAGAGGAACAGCCAACTAATCTTTATAACCTCAGGAAAACTATAACTTCCATGTTGAAGATATTGATTTCAGGGACAACGTGTTAGTAGACAACAGTCCTGTAAGGAGAAGAACTCGATTATAGCGAGATATGAACCGAATGTCTTTGGATACTTGATCGGTTAATAGTTTATTATGAATGATGATGATTATAGTATTGTAAAAAGCATTAAATAGATTATAGTCATAATTCTGTGAATAGAAGAAACAGAAATGAATTTTATTAAAAACAGCGATATAGTCGAGTAGGCCTGCTCTCAATTTGTCTAGCCTCATCCCTGTCTCTACAACTTCACTCCATAAATAAGTACAATACATGCCACTCAGTGCCCTATCTCTCTGTCTACCCGCACCTCACCTCCACCTCACAGTAAATCACCACATATGTCACAATAAACAACAAAAAGGTTTAAAATAGTCTGACTCTGCACTATATCTAAAACAGCAAAAATAGAGATAACTGTATCGTGTATTTACATGGATTGTCATCATATTGTATAGAAGGCAAGTTTTTGTTGTCTTTGCTAGGTTAGAATTTGAGTTGCTGTCTATTTGATGCTAGGAGTCATGGTAAAAATAAATCGAAATTCGTTACTTATGGACTCTTATAATCTTAGGAACTGGGTACAATATTTATTATCTAGAGTATGTTGTCAAAAATATCATTGATAAAGGATTCAAAAATATAGTTTTGTGGGGAAGATCCATGGGCGCTGTGACTGCTTTGAAATTTTTACAAAAATAAAAAAATAAATTGCTTAAAGATCATATCAAATATGTAGTAGCTGATGCTCCTTTTAGTTCATTTAAAGGAGTAGCTACTTAGATAGTTAGCAGAATAACTCGATTGCCTTAGTTTTTGGCAGGAATCTTGGCTGATTCTTTTTCATAAAAAATTAATTAAAAATATGGGTTAAATTTAAAAGAAATAAACATATAAAATTTGTAAACTAAAGTTCCTATCAGTTTTTTATACTCTTCTAATGATAATATGGTGGGATCAAAACATATTCAGAATATTCTTAAAGGTTTCAAAGGAAAATGCTAAAGCCATGATATAAAAGTCGATCATAACGACGAAAGACCAAACTGGATAATATAGAAGTTGATGTATAATATAAGAGACAGGTTAAGATTCAGAGCCTTTATCAATCGTTAGCCAGCAAAGAAAAGAGGTCTGAGTATAACCAAAAACTGTTAAACAAAAAGAGTATATTCTAATAGTCCTCTACCTTTTACTCCATATTAGTCTACAGTTATCTAGAGAAGCAACAGAATGACTATAGCTACCGAATACCAAGGCAATGGCAAGACAAGAGTTGGCATGATGAAAGAAAATAGAATATCTACGACAGGATCTGATTTGAAATTCAAAGGTGAGTTAGGTGGTTTTACTACTGTCAGATTGTTAAGTAGTCGAGCATATTTACGTGACAAGGATAGCAAAAAGACAAAAAGTCAGTTATTTATTGGTGAATGATTTTCTCTATATTACTTATAAATAGTTCTTAATGATGGTTCATAATTTAATAAGAAATATATTGATAAGTTCGGGGTTGGGGTTGGGGTTGGGGGTTGGGGTTGGGGTTGGGGTTGGGGTTGGGGTTGGGGTTGGGGGTTGGGGTTGGGGTTGGGGTTGGGTTGGGGTTGGGGACACCAATCTTCTCAATCAAAACTATAACAACTATTACGGAAACCCTTCTGTTTCCAAAGATATCAAACCAACATCCAATCCAACCGGCTCCCATCTGTCTTCCTTCGGGACGAGCAAAGATTCAGGATTATTGCCTAAAATTAGTACAGGCAGTGAGAAGAAAGACGAATAGAGGAAAAATGTTTATAGCAGATAGAACTATAAAAAGGATGAAAACTATGTAACACCTTCTCTTGTACAATCATAAATAAGAAGAGGAGATAGTAATAGAAACTACATGACAAAAGGAAAATAGAGCGAGACAGCTTTAAGTTACTTGAAACAAATGCCAGAATAAAAATAAACAACTATTCGTCATTCTAAACAAGATTTCTAAGATATATTCAAACCAAAAACATTGGGATTGGTTGGATTGAACAATATAGGTAATACTTGCTTTATGTACCATTTTATGATATCTAGGAATTCTACTTTACAATGTATGCTAAATCTACCAAAATTCAATGATTATTTTTTAAATAATCATCATGCTAAAGAAATGACCAGTTCCAGTCGAGTAGCAATAGCCTATGCTAAATTAGTACAACAAGTAAAAACAACTACCAATCGTTCATAGACTCCATCTGATATTAAAAATGCTGTAGCTAGTAAAAAAAATAGGTTTTCTGGATATGGTCAACAAGATGCCCAATAATTTTTATTGGCTCTTTTGTAGTTATTAAGTTAACAACTAAATCGGTCTAAAAATCCTAAATATAAAGAGCTAAAAGCTGATCTAAGTAAAAATACTTTATAAGAAATTGTATATTTAAAGTTATATAGAGTGAATAATGGTGGTTATACAATCGCTAGCGTTAGAATTCAGTTGTCTGTGATTATTTTGCAGGACAGATCTTGTCTAAAGTGGTATGCAGCTATTGCAAAACTTAATCAATAGCTTTTGATAATACTTGGGACTTTGATTTAAATTTCAGTCATTCCGATGGAGGATAAATCCTTAAAATGATATAAAATTTTCTAAAAGAATAAACCATCTCTCAAGATTACTACTGCAGCAAATGCAAAAGTATCATACAATTCTAACATAGATTTTAGATAATGCAAAAGGAAAATGTCTCTATACCGCCTACCTCAAATATTAGTCCTCCAAATAAAACGTTTTTCATATGGAAAATATTCAAAACAAAAACTAAGCAATCGCGTACGCGCACCTACTACTCTCAATCTATCTAGAGTAGTTGCGTCAGGTCAACACAGTTCAGTCAAGAATCCAATATATGATTTGGTTGGAGTAGTCAACCATTCAGGTGAAATAAATTATGGTCACTATACTGCAGATTGCAAAAATTCAATCAATGGCCGTTGGTACTGCTTCAATGACTCTTCTGTGAGTGAGATATCGATTGGAGAGGAAGTGAACAGCAGCAGTCCTTATTTGTTATTTTATGCCAGAAAGTGATTATTTGTGGTTTATGTTTTAGTCATGTTGATGTGTTGGTTTTTATAATAGTTATGGACGAAAATATTAAGTAAGAAGACGATAATATCGATCTTGAAGATTCTTAGGGAATGAATTAAGATCAACAAGCTTTGTTTCTTAATATTCAAAGAAGCAAATCGGCTGATTCATTTCTTGGGAAGTTGCTGCCTCATCCGAATTAGGTTCCTGAACGTTCTTTGGTTTGGGATTTTGGACCTTTGACGAATAATATTGTTATAAATCATGGCCCGAAAGCATCCAAGGAAAAAGTGTAAGTATAAACGTAGAATAAGAAGGAAGAGAATTTACATATATTTAAAAAGGTGAAAAAGGAGAAGGTAAGGAGTCGTTGTGATTACTAGAAGAATATATGCGGCTACATAACAAAGAAAGTAATACGTGAATTCGTCAGTAAGAACTACTAGCGTTAGGTGTTATAGTTGGTTCGGCAGCACAAATGCAATTATACTGAACTAAAAGCATACTATCTGAAGAAGGTCGAGTTCGTAACTGGTCCAAGTCACTTACCTGAACTGTTTGTTCCTTCTCCAGGAGATTCTTAGGGTATGATTAATTGCAAGAAAGTGTTTAAGAATTTTTATCGATGGTTTTTGAAGTAAAGATATTTGAGGTATTTGCTTTTGGAGGGCAAAATGGATAAAAAGTTAGCATACATATAGTACAAGAACAACCATTTGTTTAAATTTGTGAGGGAAGATGATGATGAGGTACCTGTAGCTGTAAGGACGAGGAGGAGTAGAAGTGCAGTAAAGCAGGAAGAGTTATAAGATGAGTGATCACTTCAATTATTAGTTTAATAGTAATTAATTTAAATGAATGAGCAACATGTGAAATCAAGGATGGGTCATAATGCTAAAAATTTAAGATATGTTTCAAGAGCAGAAGTCTTCCTACAAAAAAGAAAGACATATGACCAGCTAGACTACCTCAATTATTATTAACCACTCACTCGAGAAGCCATTTTGTTTTCAATGCAATCACCAATACCCTAATAACCTCCACCTCTCCACCCCACAACCATGTCCTACTATCGAAGAAAATCACTTCCTGTTTATGTAACTCGTGTCCAAGGTAGCAGTGAACTCGACGGACATCTCACTTATTAATCTTTATGGATATTAAGTAGTCTTGATGAAAAAAACTTCTAGGATTATGTAAGTGTAGTAAAGGAATTCTAAAGAGACCTTGGCAGTTATTTGTCAGCCAAATCAGGAGATATCCGCTAGATGGCCATGATCGCTGCTGGAAATAAGATAATAGGCAAATAATCATAGATCCTAAAGATTGTATAAAATGATAGTCGACAGATGTGGATTTTATCCAATCATGTCTACTAAGATAAAATTCCCTTCACTCGTCTATTTCCTTTTCTAACTAACTAACAGTAGCTGGCTTTTCAAACTGTATATTAACTGACTATGCTCTACTAATATGAGGTATGCGAAGCAATTATGGCTGAATAGTGGATCGTAAGTCGAGTTCTGACTGCTTTGAATGCCTAGAATTAAAGAATAAGGAAGTATGCTATCAGAATAATAGGGAATATCATTGCTGGAAGATAGTAGTATTTGGTAAAAATTATGTAATCTAATTTAATGGAAACAATTTTGGTGAATTTGAATTGTTCTAATAGTTAGATTCGTCGAGATATATGTTGGTTGTTATCAAATATCTGTACAAGGAAATCATCAGCTAATAATGTTCTAGGAAATACAAGAGTGATAGGTAAGTTGGTAGAATTATTTGCTTATGAGGTAGTAGTATCAATCAAGAAGGAATTAACCTATATATTTTGTTATATTGCCCATTACGGCTAAAAGAAAGAAGGTTTGGTGTTGCTGGGACATCCTAATGTCTTGTAGATATGTTATAATCAACTATGTTTGGAAGATACTGATTTGAATATGGTGACTTTGTTGTTACTGAAGGAGATGATCGAACTAGGAGATCATTTTCGGTGTGAGGAGTAAGGTAATATGGTGGTGAGGTTGATGCTACAGGGTAGATCACTTGAAAGTGAGATTTCTAAGAAGAGTTATTCTGAGAATAATGATGTGAGTAGTATTAGTTTGGAGATATTGAATTTTTTGGAAGATGATTAGTGATTAATTATGTTCTATTTCAACATATATTATATAGTTTTATGAATTCTAGTCGCAAACTTTAAGTAAATAATAAGAGCATCGTAAAATCTCCCAAAGAAGAACACATGGATACCTACAGTCTTCCCTACAACAAAACTATCAAGGCTGTTTCATACTACAATCGAAAAAAGATGGAACTCAAAAGTAAAAATTTTATGTATAACTCAAGAAAAGAAATATAACAAAGCGAAAAGAAGAGTTTTGATAGTAAGGCCTAAATGTAGTTTATGAATTAAAGAGGCTTTGCCAATATGGTAACTGAAGTAAGCGTGCAACCAGTTATCAATGATAATCAGTTTACTAATTTCAATCCTGAGAAATATCCATTGAAAGAGGATTAGAAGGTGAAAGTTGTAGAATAAAAGTATTTTCCACTTCAAAACTATTATAATTATATTTGGGCTATGAAAAGTCAAGAAGAAATATTCAGATTAGCATAGGCTACTCAAAAGAAAGCCAATGAGGTGATATAAAGGAATAACAGAAGAAAACAGGGTAACTATGTTGAAGGCATTGATTTCGATGAGAGAAGAGGTCCTTTATAAAAATAGAAAATGAAAATCAAAGGAACTTATTAAAGTAAATTCAAAGCTGAAGGAAATCATCATTCAAGATAAAATTCTGTCAAAAGTAGTCAACTATTTCCTGTTCATTTCGATTACATAGCAGAAGGATTCAATACAGGAAATACCTTTGGAGTAGTTAAGTAATGCTAACGCTAGAAAATATTATATTAGTCTGTGGCTAAGAATAGAAGGCAGTGAAGTTTTTATTGATGATGTTTATATGATTATAGAATGGAATATCATTTAAGAGTGTTAGCTAGTTGATCAGCTGGAACTCTCATTATCTTTACAGCATTTCCTGCTCCTTATAGAGTTTAATCAGCTACACTTCCAGCTTATTATCCGTATTTTGCTCCTACAACTTTGCCAACTCCCTTAGCTACTCCACTTCCGACTGAATATACTGCATCTACCACTCCTTCATAAATATTGGCTACAACTCCTGCTCCAGTTTTAGCACCTCGTTTGATTGCGTCATATTTAGGATCTTATTTAAGTTCTTGTCCTTTTTATGATGACTAGAAGCGATCACCAACATCATTGGCTACCTTTTTACCAAATGTGAAAAGGTTTCCTACTTGTTATGAAGCAAATTTAAGAACATTACCTGTAGTTTTTGTTGCTAATTTTAAATTTTATTTAGTATTTTTACTAACTTATTTTTACTATTATTATTTTTTAACTTTAGTTGCAATAAATCCTCCGATATTTTATACTCCTTTGGATAACAATCCTCCTGTAAATTTAAGTCCTTTATTAAGTTGTTTAGATGCTTCTATAAAAAGACTTTATTCTTATTTTTTCTAGCCTACATCCTAATCATCGTTTCTCATTTAAACTTTTCTATGTGATTATACTTTTTGAGGTTAGTTAGTAACTTTTTATAGTTTTATTTTTTATTTTTTATTTTTCATGTAGCATTTTTCTTATAAACATGAGAAAACAGCATCAGTATTTTCATTGATTTTGATAATCCACTGTCCATGTGGATATTTATTCAAGTACAAAACAAGTGAAAATTGTGGATCAGTATCATCATAGAGGAAAGTTTGTGATCCTTAGACAGAATATTAAAAGTTATTAAGTTTGAGAAGAAGCATTCCATCATAAGCCAGATGAACTTGTAATTTACCCGATGTAAAGAAGTTCATCTGATTGGATACAACGTCATAGATTACAGTTCCATTGCAGTTGACTATTTCTGTAAATGAGATCATTTTTGAATAATGTTAGAAAATAAATATGTAGTTTATTATCATATGTTATATGAAGAATTCAAGTTTCTAGTTTAACAGAGATCTAGTTTGATATGATTTTTATTTGGATTGTTGTGATTGTATTGAGGAGTTCTGGGATCTTAAGAGTTATATTGGATTAATGTTATGTTTCAGCTGATTGATGGCTATGATTATAGTGATAAAAATTAATATGCAGAAGTATGATATAATGGGACTGATCGGGGAAGGTGCCTATGGTGTTGTCCTCAAATGCAAGTGCAATTAGAATAAAGAAATAGTAGCTATCAAAAAGTTCAAAGAGTCTGAAGAAGATTAAATAGTTAAAAAAACAACTATGAGATAAGTTAAAATCCTCAAACTACTCAAACACCCAAACGTTGTATAACTAAAATAGGCTTTTCGCAAGAAAGGAATAGTTTATCTCGTGTTTGAGTATGTTCAAAACAACCTTCTCTAAGTTTTATAAAAATCTCCTGATGGTCTAGAACCTGAAATTATTCGATTGATGATGTATCAACTACTCAAAGGGTTAGCCTACATGCATTCTCTTAATATGATCCATCGGGATATTAAACCCTAAAATTTACTAATCAGTGATAAAAAATAACTTAAAATATGCGATTTTGGATTCGCAAGACAGTTCAAAAAGACTACTGCAGACTAGTAACTCACTGACTATGTCGCTACCAGATGGTATAGGCCTCCTTAATTATTAGTTGGAGCTACTTATTCGAAATAAATTGATTTATGGGCTGTAGGATGCATTTTCGGCTAACTTATTGATGGAAACCCAATGTTTCCAGGATAAAATTAACTAGACCAGCTCTTTCTCATTCAAAAATGTTTAGGACCTTTGACTTCAGATCATTATTAAACTTTTCTAAAAAATCCTAGATTTCTAGGCATGAAGTTTCCAGATATTCAAAATTTATAAACCATTGATAAACGATATTTGGGTAAACTTTCTCCTAAGGCACTACATTTCTTGAAACAATTACTTAAGATGAATCCTGGAGATAGATTGACAGCTATTGATGCATTAAAGCATCCATATTTTGATGGAATGAGAGAAGATGATTTTCTTAGAAAGTTATCTTCGAACAATCATATTAGAAACGAAGGTAAAATTCCTGGAAATTTATTAAGAGCATAAGAATAGCCTAAAACTGTGAATCATGACCGCAAAAAGCATCAAACAAATATTTACAATCCAATATCAAATGATCGATAGCGAACAGAGTAGACAACAACTGCTGGATAGTTCAATAGAAGTACAAAGATGAATATGAATAAGAAACCAAAGGAAGATATATCTAAATTGTTGAATACAAAGGGATTTCATAATGTTCATTCTAAATCAGTAAATAAGAGCAAAACTAATCAGAAAGTGATAAAATAGAAAAATGTTAGTCTTGAAAAACATCATAATCGATAAATAGTAACTAAAACTCAAACTGGATTTTATATTTTAACTGGAGGAGGAGTTATTCAATAACGTTAAGAATAAAATATGGGCTCTTCTAATCCTAGTACACACTATACTAGAAATAAAGGTTATAATGTAAAAAGTCCCAAATCGAGAAATCATCAAAAAACTAAAAATATGCCTACTAATACTGAATAGATAGTTTAAGAAGATGAAGTGTGGCAATCAACCAGTCAACTTCCTTTGATAATGATTGGATCTCAGCAGCAGAAAGGATAGAAACCCAAAGGACACCCTGCGAACATTATTATCACCAATAGTACATTCAACTATAAGAGTAATCATTGATATCGTTTTCCTTATTAATAAATTCATCATAAATAAGTTAAATATCATTTTAATAGCTATTAAACAGAGCTAAAGTCATCTATGATAAATTTATTAGGATGAAGGGGTTGGGGTTGGGGTTGGGGTTGGGGTTGGGGTTGGGGTTGGGGTTGGGGTTGGGGTTGGGGTTGGGGTTGGGGTTGGGGTTGGGGTTGGGGTTGGG
>CAXIUT010000026.1:0-17696 GCA_964035545.1 Bugula neritina
CCCAACCCCAACCCCAACCCCAACCCCAACCCCAACCCCAACCCCAACCCCAACCCCAACCCCAACCCCAACCCCAACCCCAACCCCTTAATAAAGTGTTATTATTAAATATGGTTATTTATAGCTACAAATTTGATATTTAGAAAATCATGGAACCTGAATACGTTGCTTTGCCTTATCTGCTTCCACTAAAAAATCAATATCGAAATGTCCTTCGTCAGCTTTACTCTTTGGCCACCTCATCAACAACAACTCCTCTTTTTTCATCAATAATCTCCCCTCTTTCTCATTCCTCAATACCAAAAATGGAAAACTTATCTTCCTACTTAAAACCTCTCTTTCTTCTATCTTCCTACTTAAAACCTCTCTTTCTTCTATCTTCCTACTTAAAACCTCTCTTTCTTCTATCTTCCTACTTAAAACCTCTCTTTCTTCTATCTTCCTACTTAAAACCTCTCTTTCTTCTATCTCCTACATACTCTTCATTGTCTACTAGATACTGTTATGTCCCTCTCCATTCTCTGTTGATAGTCCCTTTTCTTTATTATTTACTGGTTATTGGCTTTCCTATTCCTTTCTTTTTTAGGCAATAGGCTTATGGCTTGAAGATAACTTATTGAAAATATTTATTTTAATTTATAGGTTTTGAAGGAGTTATTTTTTAGCTAGAAGTTCTTTTCTCTTTTTAATAAGTTATTTAGGCATTCTTCTATAGGTAGTTCCATCAAAACTCAAATGGTTATCTCTATCTCCAACTATTTTCCTTCCATCTTTTCTGAGTACTCCAAGAGCAATCAAAACATTCAAAGCATCATAAACTCTTCTTTTAATGTTTTGTTCGTCTTTTCCCTAAATATCAACAAAACTACTTATTGATCTAACTCTTGCTAGCTGTTTAACTAATCCACCAAACGGTTAGCTACCTACTTATAAGATGCTGACTTCATATTCAATACTATTTCATATGCTCTTTGAGATAACTTTCGAAGACCTTTTTCTTTAGGCCGAGATTTTTTAACTTATGGTCCAAAGACTCCCATCCTGCTAGAACTATTAGTGTTGTGCAAATGTTTCTCTACTACACTAAACCCTCCCTGGTTCTTGTCTCTGTTGTTGGTGCTATCCCTTTGAGGAGTTTTGAACAATTCATCTTCCTACTTTCGAGATGCAAAAACAGCGATTTCCTCTTAAGTGAGAGGCTTATTGCAGAAAAGGTGATTAAGTTCAAAATGATCGAAGGAAGGAGTGAATAGATAGGTGTTTCCTAGTGGTTGGCAGGGCTCTTCTTTTTTTAGAGGATGTGATTTATGTTTTGGAGCCAAATAAAGTTTAGGTTATTTGATGAGTTTAGCTTATTCTTGTGTTTCTTGTTGCAGTAAAAAGTTAGGATGCGGATGATTAGAAGGGTTGGGTATGAGTACTTTGAGTTAAGTAGGTGAACTTTATGCCATCGTAACGAACTATAATAAAATCTATTTTGGCTCACTTTGGAGCCGTTGTGATCCCATTTCTATTAGCCAAACAATCACTACAGGTCACCACCATCCATCTTATCAGATAAATCAATCAATCTTAAGACTACTATCAATACCACAATTATATCAATAATATTTATTGCTAACTACCTCGTCTAATATCGAAATAGATAAAATCTATCTTTATATCATCTACTAGCTGATAGTATTGTCACTCAGATACTATTAACAATTTAACAAATAATGGAGATTCATACTCATGATTATGATAACTTTATGACTAAAGTTGTATCATAATTTATAGCTTATGGCAACAGTCTTCATACAAATCGATAAACCATTCTATCTGGCAGGAGATACAGTCAACGGATGCGTCTTCCTCAACCTCTTTGACAACATGGCTGCCAGTGAAGTCCTCATCAAGTTTAAAGGATGGGAGTCAGTCAGATGGTTCGAATAAAGAATCGTCAACGAACAATAAAGACAAAATATCGCATCCAATCTCATCTTCCAAAACGTATCTTTCCCTCACTCAGATGTTCAAAATCAGAATGGATAGTTCAGACTCAGAAGATAGGCCAGGAGATGATTAAGGCTCTAAGTACTTTTATATCTATCTAGGTATCAATACGTTATGGACAATGGTCTTCTTAAATAAATTACCAGATACTCAGGATAAAAAAAGATAGCTCGTTTCGACAACGTCCTTTACAACTTTGGAGGAAACTTTATCCCTGCAGGCCAGTATTCTTTTCCCTTTTCTTTTAAAACTGGATAAAGTTTTCCAGCTTCCTTCATTGTATTTCCTTCTAACTCAGGATAAATCTTCAGACGGAAGCAGAAGAGGTCGCATCAAATACGAAATGCAGGCTTTCGTTCGAGGTTTCAGTGACAGGCTCATTCTTCTCAGAACTAAACAAGAAATAGTTATCAGATAGTCAGCTCCTATCAAGAATGATCAACAGCAAATGGAAGCTCATGTGACAAGTTGTTGTTGCATCGATCAAGGCACGACTCGCATCCAATGCTATTTCTAAAAGAATGGATATGCTCCAGGAGAAGACGCCAAAATATATTGCAAATTAGATAACACTGAAGGAAAAAGCTAAGTAAATAGTGTAGATGTATCTCTTCTCAACTAAATCACATATTCTAGTTCATAGGGAAGAAAAAAAGTATTTTCCCATAACGTTTTCAAAAAATCTTTTTCAGGACTCGGAGTAGGACAGCAAGGATAAAGATAAAATGTCGTTAAAATTCTAAACACTTCAGGAAATACTGGACCATAGAACATTAAACCTACAGCTAGAGGAACTCAGCTCCACTCAGTTTATTTTCTAGTAGTTTAAGCTAGTCTTTCTGCCCCATGTACATGCTGTTCTGACTTACCAATCGTTAAGCAACCAGTTCTGATATTTCCTTTTATTCCAGTTAACTATAACTGGAGTCCTCCTCCGAATTGGAGTCCCAAAGTAATGCCTCCCATGAACTTCCAAATGGGTCTGGGATCTCTAGGAGTAAATCCAATGAATGTTAACATGAACGTTAATATGGGAGTGCAGCCTAATCCGATGAACAATCAGATGAATCCTCTGAATGTGTCTCCAACGGTTGAGATGTCATCGAAAAACGTTCCTCCAACTACTCATATGCACGGAAATGGCTATGGTAATACCCAAATGAATGTTAATGTAGGAGGAATGGGAATATCAGTCTAAGCCAATTTAAACTAAGACAATTCCAACATGCGTCCTTTCTGATCATTCACATTTCATAAGAATAATATCTATTTATAGAATCATCTTTTAATACCAATCTATTTCATCAACCTTTAAAACACTTTTTATTCAATAACTATCGACATGCAAGGTCACCTTCATCACGACTGTCATATTTCTTGACTTATTCCTTTTAAAAAGATTTCGAGTAAAAAAATTGACCTTTTCTGTCTGATTATATCCTTTTCAATATTTAACTAAACTAACTTTAAACACAATACAAAGATACATATATAATCTAGATTACTGATTTTATTTTGATAGTTATTATTTAATTCTATATGAATTAGCAGCGTTCTTAATTAGCATATTTTATTTATTTACTTGCCTTAAAAATGGGACAGTCCATGAGCTCTCCCAGCTAAACCAACACTCGCGACCAAAATTCTAGACTCCTTACCAGATCTCTACAACGTTCTTCCAAAAAATCAACCTATCAAGATAAAAAAAGTCGCTTCAGTTCCAGCAAAATACAAAATAATTCCAGAAATTCACTCAACTAAGCTCCATAAAACACCTTAAACAATGCTATTGGCAATGGAGAACTATTTTTAATGAGCAGACACGAAGAAGCTACGAATAGTATCCGAGAATTAAATCAATTAAAAGGTCAGAAGTAGACTTTAGGGATACAGGGAGAGCTTAAATCTCCTAATTTTAAGTCAGTAAATGAGCCACAAGCGTAGTATGGGCTAAACTTATGGACTGCGGTAAATAATAGTAAAGATATTTCACATAATTAGACTCACAATCAAGACGTAACTATAAGTTTCAGCAAGGCCAAAAATACTAACAACAATATCTTTCACTAAGAACAATCAGAAAGAAAGTCAACTCTAAAACAAATCCTTGAAGAATAAAATTAGTACCAGGTAAATTTAAAAGATTAAAAAACCTATCTCGACAAAGAAATAGATCACATCATATCCTTGAAATCAATTTATTCATAAAGCTATAATACGCCCGGACAAAGCACTTAAAATACCCCAAAAAAGAACAAAGAAAGCTCAAAAAAACTAAAAATAAATAAATAAAGCTAAATAAAAATAGAAAATAAAAATATTAATAAGAAATAACCATCAAAAATATCAAATAAAAGTAATATCAATCACGTAAATAAGAAAAGTATCAATAATATAAGTAATATCAATAATATTAATCATAAAAGTAATATCAATAATATCAATAATGTAAATAATATGAAGAGTATCAATAATGTAAATAATATGAAGAGTATCAATAATGTAAATAATATGAATGATAACAATGATAACAATGATAACAATGATAACAATGATAGCAGTGATGGCAGTGAGTAAATAAAAGAAGATATATTATAGATTAAATAAGAAATAAATGTGTAATAGAAAATGACTCCATGTTTTAATGATTATGATACTGATTTTCAAAAACAGAATAATAATACTAAAGATATCCCTAAACTATCAAATAAAATGCAAGAGCTTAAACAGAAAATTGCTAGTAGAGCATCACTACTTAAATAAAAAGGAAATATCAGTAAATACTCTTTAAGAGACCTTTCCACCAGCTTCAGAAAACTACAAAACAGTCTATCTCTATAAAAAAGTATCAACAGTAAAAACAATACCAGACTACAAAAAATAAAATAAAAACTATCAAGGACACATCTAGCTGACGGAAAAACTACCACTTCAGGTCTTAGATTGTATAAAGAACTCAAAAACTAAAATAATCATTTTAAAAATGGAATCACTCTAAAACATAATCAATAATAACATAAAAAAGACAAGTTAATATCAAATAAAGCTAAATAAGATCAGTTAATATCAAATAAAACTAAATAAGACCAATTAATATAAAATAAAACTGGAAAAGATCAAATAGAGTCAAATAAAACTAGAAAAGACCAATTAATGTCAAATAAAGCTAAAGAACTAACTGATAATTAATTGAAAAATAAATATAGTAAAAATGTAGATTCTCTATTTAAATAAAAAAAATAACATAAAGTCAAAGATATTACACCTGTTACATTGTTAAAAAAGACTAAATTTCAATAAGATAAAATAAAAAATAAAATATCATCTACCTAACACAATGATAAAGATATTATATCTTTTACAGAAATGGTCAAAAAAGAACACTTCAACAATAAAAAAAAGAAAAAATAAGGATCTACGATAGACTACATCCTCTAGTTCAGTCAAGTTGTAGAAGCATAAGCTTCTCCTCATAGTTAGACTCTCTTTGCCAGTACAAAGCTCAACCAACTTTCAGGAAAATAATATGAACTTGAAGAACCTGAAAATAAAAAATCAAGTCATAAAAAATAATCTTTTGATAAAAAAAAAGACAAACAAATCAAACATCTCAGAAAAATAGCATAATAACTTAATAGAAGATAAAATAAGCCCAAAAAACCAAAGTAGAATATGAGCAATGAGACTTATGAAGCATCGATTCGAAATAAAACAATGCAAGATAAATCATTGTAGCACTAGCAACAAGCAATAAACAGAACAACTGCCAATTACCAAGAGGCTATAGGACATTTCGAATAGTATATGCTTGTTGAGGCTCTTGGAAAGCCTAAAGAAACAACAGCTAAGAGTAGGCCAGAGAAAAGAAAGTCCAAAAGTCTAGAACGTCCCGCCATAACTGGTGTCAAAAATAGACTTCTTATCTTCTGATTGTACTTAGTTTTCTTATTATCTTTTGATTGACAATAATTATTGATTATCTTCTAAATACTGTTTTAGTTTATCGAATCAAAGTGATATTATGTAAATGCAAGTAGAATATCAATCAATTAGATTTGTGGTGTCCAACTTCGTCGCAAAGAATAAGCGAACAGATAAGTGGGTGAGTTTTAGAGGGCAAATAGTTGTCTGAAGTCAAAATAGTCAAAGTAGGATTTCTTTGTTCTCTTTCATCAACGTTTTCTACCATGATTTCTTCTTCTATCGAAAGCTACTCCAGCTCATCGCTATCTTCTTTCTTCATCTTGTTCCTACGAATCTTCTGAACAACCTTTTTGACATCTTACTTGGATCCAAGTTTTCCAAATCTTGAGTCTATCTTCATTCCTTTGATGATTTCCTTCACCTCATGCTCAGAAGATACTATTTCTGGTAGACTGGCTATAAAATCTTCCAGTAGTTGGGTCTTGACAGGATCATCTTCAGGTTTAGAAATAGAAATTTGTGACTCTTTTTCGATAGCAGAAAGAGTGGGATGGTACTAGTGTTTATCTTCTATTTATTCCTATTGATCATATGGTGTTTAGGGATCATAACTTGGATCTTAGACTGTGTCCATAGATTTTTTATTGGAACATCCCTTGCGTTTGATATTCCTTAGAAGGTGTCTGAGTGGTTGAAAAAGTACTTTGCATCTCTACGAAACTCTCTGTGTTCAAAGATGTTCTTGTTCTGTTCGTTTCGAATTTTGTGGAAATCATACATGTTGAGCTGTCTCACAAAAGAACTAAAGTTTCGATGTCTAAAGTAGATAGGAAGAGTCTCCTGTTCAAATCTATCCACGTCCAGGATTGTAAAGTTGGTTCCCTCCTAGTTCCATCCAGCGATATCTGAGTAGCAATCGTTCTAAATGACAGAAAATGTACCTCAAGGATTTCAAAGGTTTTGGAGATGAAGATAGAAGGACCTACCATCTTCTCTCTACGCCAGCGGCCTCGACGCAAGTCCTACTTCCATTCCGGGAGACATGGTCGACTGATCACTTTTTTCTATTCCTCACACATTTCTAAAGCTTCGATTTATATATATTTAAATCTCTCACAAATATCATTTAATTTCTATCTTTGTCTCGACCCGTCCACACAGCTAATACCCAAAATAAACTCTTTCCACAGCTAGGACCTGTTCCTTGACTCCAATTTCGATTACAATTTTTCAAAAATAAAGGAAAACATCCGAATACCACTGTTCTTGAATATATTTATTAGATAAAATGGTTTTGATTCCAACTAAATCATTATCTTTAACTACAAAATGTCATTGTTGACATATTAGTCATTGTCGAATATTTAGAGTCATTTGATATTTAAAGAGGTATTACTATAAAAAGAGGTAAATTAAGTATCAAGAGGTAAATTAAGTATCAAGAGGTAAATTAAGTATCAAGAGGTAAATTAAGTATCAAGAGGTAAATTAAGTATCAAAGTGAAATATTTTTCCATTAAGCTATCTATCTATAAAAGAATTAGTAGTATAATTATGTAAATCATGCAGGTTCAGTTCAGAAGAGCTTATAAACAGTTATTCTCTTCCATCTATAACAACTACAACGGATCAATAAAATATGACCTCGGCAGTGTTACATCTTCAACCTAGTTCACTGTCTCTCTCTAACTCTACACCTCTTTTGTCCTCTCAATCTGGCCTGTCTGTAGTTTATTCCAACTAAACAACTCAGAATTGCATTATACTCCGTTAGCTCTCATATCGAGAACCACCAAATCAGCATCTCCTGATCCATAGTGATTTATTCTTAACTCCTTAAGAATCTTTGAAAAACAACCATGTTTTTTCTACATTTTTTGATGATGACTTCTACACTGTTCTGCCTCTCTTGTAGCCACAAACTTCTACATTGTCTTAAATATCTTATCCATCCTCCTTAACTGCTTATTAAAAAAGTGTTAAGCGTAAATTTACAAAAACCAATGATATCTTTTATTTTCCTCCAAAGTCCAGTGACCTCTTTGCACTCCTTCTCCAAGGGTTTTAGGTAAATCTCTCCTTTTCCTTTGCTTTTTATCTGAACTACTTGAGAGAGAAAGGCTTTTAGCTGGGGGACTTAAAGGTTAACAGGTTGCATGACTCAAAGGGTTGATTTAATCTTATTGACCTAATTCTGGAAGAATATCTTCAAAGGAAGGTTTTCTATATCTCTAAGGTTAAAGAAAGATAGGAAGGGAAGAAAGTGATTCCATTGCAAGACAGTCATCGTCTATGTAAATCATGCTATTAAACTTAATTTGCAAAAGCTAAATAGTGATGAGTATTAGTAGAGAGTAAAGGGAATAAATTCCGACCGGGAATATCTCAATTTATCTTCATAATCAATTAATCAGACACTTATTTGTCAATACAATTTGATGATTTCAAAAATAGTTTTAGGTATTCTGATAAAACTATTTATTATATACCTGTGAATATTATTCAAGGTATTTTAATCAAAATAACATCGTTTCTCAACTCAATGCTTTAAAATGAATGAGATTTTATCTACTAAGTTAGTTATTTTAAGATAATAAATTTTAAATATAGAGGAGTTATTGCTTGGATTTATCACAATATAAGAATGCAACTTGGAGTCTTTAAACCTAGTTCAGTCTATAATAAGACTTTCTCACTTGTTATCCTGTACTTCTCCACATTATCACTCTTCTGACCACCCACATACAAATATCCCCCAGCACTCACAGCAAAATGACGAGGACAACTCCCCACCTTAAATGAACAGTTTAACTACAACTTGTCCTCTTCTTTCACATCAAATATCATGATCTTGTCGTCACCTCGAAGACCTATATAAACCCGATCCTGCATATAAGCCACCTCTGAAGGAAAATTTGATTCGTTAGAAGATATCTTGTAAGCTGTTATATGTTCGAGATTTCCTGATCGATAGCTAAAAACTCTCAAAGTGTTGTCAAGTTAACAACTGACATAGAGAAGCTTGCTTCCAGGTTTTCCTTTACAGATAGTTCTTGGTCCTGAACCTTCCATCTTAATCGACTTTTATTTGCTGAACTCAACCTTTTAAGGAGTCATCTCATAATAGTAGAGGATATCTGTCCCCAAGTCAGCTATGAAAAGGACTTGACCATCTTCAGAAAAGACTGAACTATGAGGATGAGGACTAGTTTGCCTATCAGCATTGACACTATTGCCCTAGTGTTTGATAAGAGAATGAACAGAAGTGGGCAGATGGTTTTCTAGTCTGCAAATAAGAACAGAAGCACTTGAGTAATTAGTAACCACAATGTATTTTCCAGAGTTGTCAATAGTGATATGACAAGGATCATCACCCATTGTAGATATTCTGGAAACAACTTAAAACTTTTAGTTTAGTGTCGACAAAACTCCTTTTTCATGTTCAGCAACGACATAGTAAAATCCATCATGCTTAGCTACGTATGAAGGATTAATATCAGTGAGAACAGCCGTTGCTGTTTTTTCAAGAGCATTGAAAAAAAATAAAGAAGGAGCCTATTTACCCTCAGAGTAACAACCAATGAGGAGATTATTAGTCTCTGATTTCTCAAGTTCTTTTCCTGAACTCTCCATCCCTTGTCTGCAATAAATGTTGATTTAAATTATAACAAACCATCAATGGTAATCAATAATAGTCAATCCAATAGTCAATTTATTATTTAGGAATAATCAGTCCATAGTCAATCAAATATAGAATAATAGTCAATTAAACATCAGTTTTATGTGGGTTCATGCAGACCAACTCTCTCTTCTTATACTCGCTTCATGGTCGGTTGTCCCTTCAATTTTTAGACTAATTAACTTCGAGACTGACCTTTGGACTCGACCATAAACATGTACATATAGATCAGACTTAAGAGAGAACAAACTCCATAGAAGAGAAATACCTTTCCTATTCCAAATGTTTTAATCATGATCTAGGAACATAAAGAGACCAGAATAGTCATAACCCAGTTGACATTTTGAGTAAATGATATATTTTCCATAATTTAAGCAATATAGAGGAAAGTAATAGGTCCCAGAGAAAGACTGAACCCGATGATATGCAAAAATATGAGTCCGATAACTATTTTTTAGCTATGAAAGATGAGAGAGTCAGAAAGATAGGCCAAGATAAGACTAGAAGACATGACAGAAGCTCCAAAAAGCATGAGACTCCTCCTTCCATAAATATTAATCATAAAGCCACTGATAAAGGTTATTACTACTTGCAAAAGACCTAAATAGTATGTATTAATTAGAGCTTGTTCCTCATCAACAATATGCTAAAATATTTGTTTCGCATAGAATATGATAGCATTGATTCCAGACAACTGATTAGCAACCGCCAACACTAGACCCATTTTGACCACATCTTTAGAAGCTCGAGAAGTCAACATGTCCAAATACATCCATAATCCTTCCTTCTACTCACTCACAAATAATACCATTTATTCATTTTTACGATTCTCAAAAGAAGAACAAGAAAACTGTCTTATCTTAACTAACTCGTCCACAGAACCATCTTCATAAAAGAGTTCCACATACTACTCGAGATAAGTGTTTTCTTTGTGTTTATAGTGTTTTTATAGAGCATCGAATCTACTTAGAAGTAAAATACTTAAAAAAGAGAAGACAAATGGTTCTCATCAGGCAGAAAAAAGCCGGAAACAAGATGTACTGCGTCCAAGTAAAAGAAGCAATCATGCTGAATCGGTAATTAGTTACCCAAGTCGGTAGGCAACAGATATTCCAATGGTGATCATAAGTTGGTTAAAAGATCCCAAAAAGCCAGTCATTTCTGGAGGAGAAATAGAAACCAAGTAGGCTGGAATAACTGTTCCATTGGTTCCCAGATAAATACCCAGTAAAAATCGAGTTATGTAGAGAGTCATGAGGTCAATATTACATGCTTGAAAGCTAATGATGAGGATAGCTATTAAGTCTAAGAAGATCATAGCCTTTCGTTCGCCAGTAGCATTGGTGAGAGGCTGAATAAGAAAAGAACCTACATGTTTGATGGCTTACCAAGAAAGGCTCCAATAGGAAGAAGTGTGGTTATGATGGATAGTTGGTAGTCTTTTTCGTCAGCAGTTAGAGAATTAGACTTAGATATGACTTCTGACATCATTGACATAGCTACCAACGAATAGCCAAAGACAAAAGATCCAAAAGCCACGAAAGCTGATACTATGATTAGGATGTGCTTATTTCGAACTATCATTTAATATAAACGTGTTAATCAAACAAAAAATACTATCTTAATCCTGAAATCTCTTTAAAAGAACTAAAATTCTTAAAGACAATTATTCGAAGGAAACAATCAGACTAGATTCATCGATACTTATTCGACACAGATAAAGTAATCATTCAAGTCTGATTTATTCTCTAACAAAGCCATGCAGAAGAGATCCGAGTTGTCTGGCCATGGCTGCAAGTAGACATGTTGTACGTACAAACCCTGTACGTACAATGTACGTACAAGTTTGTACAGTGTACGTACAATGTACGTACAATTTTGTACATTGTACGTACATGTACAAATGTACAAACTTTGATGTACGTACGTACAACATGTCTAGCTGCAAGTGCAACTCCATCATCAATGAGTCCGATGGGTCCAAGAATAACTTCAGGGAGTAGATCGAAAGGACTAAATAAATAGATAAGCAAAAGAACGAGGTGTTTTAATTTCGGACTGGCAAAAAGATAATTCAAACCAGTCGATGTAAATAAAATTGGTAAGTTTCTGATTGTATTACCAAATTCTTTTATACTCCTTAATATCTTTCTTAAGATAACTGTACGCTAGGTTATCTTGCAAACTTATAGTTATAACTACTTATCGACTATTTTATCTTCTTTTGCTCCTAAGACCCAACTTCAAACCTTCTCAACAAAACTATCACCTATTTACGACAAGCCGGACAGTTTATGCGAGTATCAGGATGGGCCTAGATATATTTTATTATGCAGTCGCCTAAATATTGCGATAAATACCACAAAAACAGTGATTACAAGTAGCTACTACTTCGTTATTGATTAGCTATAGACAGATAAAGCACTAGCGATTGATAGGTTAAGAGCTAGAAGAGTACTATTGATCATGCTGAGCAGATAATTGATGAGAAAGAAAAGGAGTCAACAACTTAAGCAAGCCAAGAACTCCTGCCACACACAAACAGATAAAGACTAAGGAAAAAAGAAAAGCCAGACAAGCTAGGACTGTGACCAAGGTCGATATCATCAATATAATAACAATTATGACTGACAATTTGAATAGTTATTTATATTGTTGTTTGCTAGAAGTTGGGGTTGGGGTTGGGGTTGGGGTTGGGGTTGGGGTTGGGGTTGGGGTTGGGGTTGGGGTTGGGGTTGGGGTTGGGGTTGGGGGTTGGGGTTGGGGTTGGGGTTGGGGTTGGGGTTGGGGTTGGGGTTGGGCCTAAGATTAATAAGACATTTCTGATTCTGACAATTCTTACTCCTTTAGAACTTTTGTTTGTTTTATCAAATCTTTTTTCTTTCGATTAAACTTTGTTGTCTCTTCCTAGCTCTCACTCAAAAGACTTATCACTTACTTCTTCTCTCCCAACTCCCACCTATCACTCTATCTTACTCCTTACTCTTTATCCAAAACCTTTCCAACCAAATTCTTCATCTACACTATATCTTCTTAATCAATAGTCTTAGATATTTAAGATCGAATAAGTAGGTCTCTTATTTTCACCCAAACTTCTCCTTCATTTTCATAATTTTTTTATATCTCTTCTTAAAATGACTCCCTTCCTTCTACCTAAAGTTGTTCCCTTTTTCCTACTTAAAGTTATTCCCTTCCTCCTACTTAAAGTTGTTCCCTTCCTCCTACTTAAAGTTGTTCCCTTCCTCCTACTTAAAGTTGTTCCCTTCCTCCTACTTAAAGTTGTTCCCTTCCTCCTACTTAAAGTTGTTCCCTTCCTCCTATTTTAAAGGCTCTATATAACTACTTTAGAAGGCTAATGAACTCTTTAGTGATGTTGGACTGCTATTTATATTGATTTGAAAGGCTATATTTGTCTGATAGAAGTTTAGCAACTGTTTTTACATTATTGAAATGAATGAAAAGATAAAATATTTATTTTTTAATAAATTTAGGTTAGTCATTATAATGTATTTAAGTATGTTTATTATTTTTTTTATTTTTTTATTTTAGGTTTTTCTTTATTTTCAATACCATTTTCAAATAAATAACATAGATCTAATAAGAACCTATTTATATCTGAGTATCAATATCCAAATAGAATAATATACATCTTTTCATTATATCTGCTTACTATACACTCAACCAGCTAGTAAAGTCTTTGAAATCAGATACAATCAAACTCTTATGGACCTTAGGAATGTTTCTAAACTTAAAGTTATCCATGACATAGGATTCTATTTGTCTGAATACTACTCTAAAGATATATTCCAAGTAAGAAGAAAATATTTTTGAGTTTCTAAATTAATCTATAAGTACATATTATTCTTACAACTACCATTGAAATTCTTAAAGCCAAACCTGATTTTTGAATTACATAACTCTTCTCCAATCTATTTAAGCCACTCCTTATCCTTAGGAATTTTAACTATTTTCTTTTTCAAAGAGGGTAAACCTTCTTCAAGCTTTGATTCCTTATACTCTTAAAACTTTGCTTCTCTGAGGAGAGTTTTTATTGAACCTATAGTATTTTTATTATCTAGGTCAGGCACAAATAGTTTAAAAAGCTCCTACTTCAAAGGTTAAAACCTTTCAGCCACTTTAAGTATCCCAGAAGCCATACTCTAGTAACTTTAGATAGTATTTTAGAGGCTTTTTTCCAGATATATTGTGAAGTTAGGATTTTTTTATTTGTAAAGATAGGTGAAAGATGATAGATATATGTCTGTAAGCTAAGTTTTTTTGTTTACTTACTCACTAAAGTCTTTGAAATTCAATTTTCTTTCATTTAGCTTTGACAGATGGAGGATTCTTCTTGACAATACCTGGAACCTTTCATTCAACATCTTTTTCAATTTTATTTCAGTCTCATTATGAAGATTTGCTAATTTTCTAAGATAGTCATGACTAGAGATATGTGTGCTAGCCTCATAGTTTTTTATGTTTTTGAAGAAGTCATGACCCTGATGGATGGGAATAGTTTAGTGTTCTCCTCGGTAGTGAAATTGTTGTTAAGGGTCAGCTGAGTTGAAAAGCTGATGATTGTTTTAGATGCAGTTGAAGTTGAAGCAGATCATATCATACTTTTCCATCATAAAAGCATTATATTATCCTCCAAAAAACTCAAACTTAAATTTTAGATATCAGCTCCTATTCTTTGAAGATTAAAGAATATCTTTGAGAATTATAATTTTGATATATATCATTTATCTTTTGATTGATTATTTATAAGAGATTATGAATTAAAGTCATATCTAAATAATATTGAGCTTTATTAATACTTATGATTCACTTTAAATGATATCTGAAATCAAGATTTAGGCTTCTTTAAGTTAATCTTCAAAGTATCAGCCACCTTTCTGATAAACTCAAGAGTTTCACAATACTTTTCTCGAGGTACAGTAGTAGTTCCCAACACACAAATTGCTAAATCTTTCGTCATAAAACCATTCTATACGCACTAAATAATGCTTCCTTAGAGAGTTTCACAAAAATGCTTCAGTTCTTCATTATTATCAAGTTTAGCCCGATGAAGAAGTCCTTTTGTCCAGGCATAAATGCTCGCAATAGAGTTAGTAGATGTTTATTTTCCTTGCTGGTACATGCGGTAGTGTCTAGTGACTGTACCATGAGCAGCTTCAGCTTCAACTGAACCATCAGGGGCAAGTAGTACAGAAGTCATCAGTCCCAAAGATCCATAACCTATCTTAATATGAATTTACCTTGAGCCAAGCAATCACTTTGAACATCGCCATCATAATTTTTACAAGCCCAAACAAATCCTCCGTCCGATTTAATCATCTGAGCAACCATGTCATCAATCAATCTATGTTCATACCATAACTTTTTCTCTTAAAACTCTTTCCGATAGAACTAGTTATAGATCTTTTCAAAAGTATCCTTGAAACGACCGTCATACTTCTTCATAATCGTGTTCTTAGTTGTGAAGTAAAGAGGATAGTTTCGAGCTAATGCGTATTTGAAACAACTATGAGCAAAGCAATCAATGCTTTCGTCAGTATTGTACATACCCATACCTACTCCTCCATGACCTGTAAACTTATAAACTTCCATCTTTTCCTCTGAGCCATCATCTCCCTTGAATGTCATTTAAAAAGTTCCAGGCTTATCGACAACAAAATCAGTGGCTTTATACTGGTCTCCAAAGGCATGTCTTCCAATGATGATAGGTTTTTTCCAACCTGGAACCAACTTAGGAATGTTCTTGATGATTATAGGCTCCCTGAAAACAGTTCCATTTAAAATGTTTCTGATGGTTCCATTGGGACTCTTCCACATCTTCTTCAACTTGAATTCTTCAACACGAGCCTCATCAGGAGTAATTGTAGCGCACTTAATGCCTACTTTACATTTTTTGATAGCCTCAGCAGCCTCAATAGTAACTTTATCATCTGTTTTGTCTCTATATTCCATTCCGAGATCGAAGTAGAGAATTTCTAGATCAAGGAAAGGCAGGATGAGTTCATCTTTGATGGCCTTCCAGATGATCCTGGTCATTTAATCTCCATCTAGTTCAGCAACAGGGTTATTTACTTTTATTTTACCTCCTTACATAAATATATCAAAAGATATGTGTATAGTAATAAATAAAAGCCTTTCATTTTTTTCTCATTTCTGACGAAGTTTTCAATATTTTTTAATATTGATTTATTATTTATTTTTAGAATATAAATATGATTTTATGATAATCTTTGTTATTTTAACCTTATAATATCAATTTCAATAACAGATTCAAAGAATTAAAAACTACCAATTTAATGGATAACACCTTTACTATTCACTTTTCCTCCTCTCAAATATCTATACATGGTTTTCACCAATAAAACATTCAAATATAGACCTCTTTTAGTCCTGAATATTTTGTACTAATCGAACTTTTATGGAAAGAAATATGAATATTTTTATTTTAACTAAATTATTCGATATTTTTGACCTTATTTTCAATCAGATAGAAGTCTTTGAAGATACTTTCAGGTTTGAAAGAGAGTATTCAGGTCAGTTGACTCCCAAAGAGGAAGAAGTAAGTTTATCCATATAATACAATTAATAAATTAGGAGCTGAACCAAATTGATAATCATGAACTAAAAGCACCTTATAGACCGTAATTGCTGGAGTCACTACTCTCGAAGCTTTTCCAACTTACATCTAGACATCAAGCCCCTCGATCTCAAAGTCTTCTGGCAGAGAAAGTCTTTCTTTGACCCTCCTCCAGAACTAGCAGAATGTTATGCAGCTAGAAACCATATAGCAGGAGCAGATGTGCCCATCATTGAAGTGCTACACTCAAGCAAGAGATGGCTTCTTCTCCAGAGTCCCAGATGTAGTGCAACTTTCTTCTAAAAAGTCAACAAAGGGCAATTAGGTAATCCCTATGAATACCTTTTAAGAACTTTTAAAAGTTTTTATGTTTTAGTGAGAACTTACGGCTACTTTATACCTACAGCCAAGATGATTTTTGTAAGTAAAAGGGAAATCTGTGTCTGGATTAGTTCCAATATCTTTTAAAACCACCCTGAGTATCTTCTAAGAAATGATTACAGAGGATAACAGTAATTCATTCAAGGGTTTCTCAAAATGTTGGAATAATAAATGAAAGAATGGTAAAGAGTATAAAATATTCACTCAGTCGAGGATATCATCAAACTCCTTGAATGGAGAAGTCAATTGAGAAGAGGGAGCATGACTGCTATCCAAGCCAGTAAAGAAGTCTTTGCCAGACCAGATTCGATGGTTTCTTTTGAATTGAGCTAGTTTTAACTGTAAAATAAGGGTATTAAAGGATGTAAATCAGTAAACAATATAAAGAAGGGGATCAGTTTAGACGGAATATCAGCCTAGATGAGTAGTAGTTATACAATAGTAGATGAAGAAAAGAAGGTAATAAATAGAAAGGTAGATCAAAGGATATTATATGATTCAAAAGACATGAAGAATTCAATTTATGATGAGATAAAGCCAGCAAAAGTAATACATGAAGTAAGAATGACAAAAAAGAAGTTCAATCTCATGTCGACCTCAAGTACTCTTTAGAAATTTACCTAAAAGCTAAAGATAACAGTAAATAAAAAGAAAACATTAAAATTGATATAACAGAGTGATAAGAATAGCTACAGAGATGAGAGAAACAAAGAAAGCAATTTAGAAAGATATTAATAGTAGAATATAAAAGAGAAACCATAGAGGAATAAGAATATGCATCGATCTGAGCCAATAAATATAGCTAATGAGCTAGAAGACCTTTTCGAGGAAGACTAGAAGCACTAGTTGAAATTTGGTGTGGAAGGAAATAGATAGGAACTGTAGAAGATAGCATAGGAGATAGAATAAATTTTGATTTGGTGACATATGTTTATATATCACCTCAATATTTCAGTTATCACCAATAATAACAATAATAACTCATCATCTCATATCATAATATGAGAAGTCAAGGTTGGGGTTGGGGTTGGGGTTGGGGTTGGGGTTGGGGTTGGGGTTGGGGTTGGGGTTGGGGTTGGGGTTGGGGTTGGGGTTGGGGTTGGGGTTGGGGTTGGGGTTGGG